>JAYESA010000004.1:277347802-277592113 GCA_036927795.1 Iris macrosiphon | reverse complement strand
TATATATATATATATATATATATATATATATATATATATATATATATATATATTATTGTATACATATAAATTAGTACATAAATATGTATATATTTATATATTTCAAATTCCTGCATTTTTATTCTTTTCTTTTATATATATATATATGTATATATGTAATATATATACATCTATATATATATATATATATATATATCTATCTATTATTTATATATATATATATATATATATATATATATATATATATATATATATATTAGCTTTATTTTCTTTTTATATCTATATGTATTATATAAAATATATCTATTATATATATATATATATACTATATATATATATATATATATATATATATATATATATATATATATATATATATAAACCCTATATATATATATTGGCTTATGTGTATATATTTACATAAGTATATATATACTATATTATTGTGCCTTTATTTAAATTATATTTACGAGACCTGTACGTCTTAAACAGAAAACATCTCCAGCACAGTCAGTGACCCCTTGTCACCAGAACCTTCAGAACTGACTGTGAGACCAGGTTTCCAACACAATCAGGAAGTAGGCAAGCAAGTTACTGTCTAAATTCAAATGCTGTTATATGCTATGTTTTTCCTGAATTCCATATAACTGTGAGTACCTGAGATTGCCTCAGGTACAGTCAACAGATACATTGACTTGTAGCATAATTAACTTAGTCTTTTCAGACCTACCAACATCTGTGAGGGTATCCTAATATCCTCCTAGACCCTATCACGGGAACACACAACATGGTTGCAATACATATTGGGATGCGAGCTGCGTATTTGATTAGCTACCAGTACGTGTGACACGCATCACGGCTTAGCAAAATCAGGAAAACTCAGAAATAATTACGACTTGGCATTAGTTACATTGGGCGGGAAAGATAACTAGTAGTCGTATGGGACACCCCCTCCTTGTATGTTTTACCTTCGTTCCATTCTCCTCGGAGATGGACGATTGCAGAGTGCCCATGCGTCTGGGGGCATATGACACATATACTAGCCAGTCAACACGATTGGTGAATTAAGTCAGCATATGTCTGGCCTACACTTTCCCATGCGTACTACGAGGTCTTTACTTGCATTCACTTAGATGGTTAGCACCCTGTATTTATTTATTTAGTAATTTCATACCTGGCATGTTATTTTCCTGTATCTTGTTATGTCCCACTGAGGACCTGGTTCCCTTCCAAATTTAGACGAGGCCTACTACCCCACGGTGTATGGTCCAGGACAGGAGACTAGGCATGCCACGGAGGAAGAACTAGAGGAGACACCATCAGAATCTACCTGATCCTAGCAGCTTGTTCACCTGGAGATGGAGCATATTTTTCTTAGATAGACGATACTTTAGTCTATCTTATTTTGGCACTATTATTATATTTTGTAGTGGGTTTGTTCCCACAACATGTGTACTATGACATTTTCAGACTCAGCATTATATATATATTCAGCACTATTTCCTGACATTTCTGTGGATGAGATAGATTTACCTGTATTAGACTTAAAATATTTTAGGACAGCGTAGCACGTTCCCTTGGGTCCATTAAGATGGATTAAAACCTTAGTAACGTGTCAGCTGGCCAATGCCACGTGGCCTAGTTCCATAGATTTTGGGACTGGGGCGTGACACCCTACTAGGGGGACATGAAAGTTGACGGATTCCTATCATTCTTTCCTATTGAAAGTCTAAATCCAAATCTAAATCCACTTAATGTTTACCAAACAGCCCCTAAAGAATGGAGGGGAGAGATGGGGCCCATATAGGGGTAGTAGGAATTTGGTTGTAAACTTAGCATTTTTTTCTTTTTTGTTGGAAAAGAAAGGACACTAAAGGGTCTGCTTGGATTGAGGAAAAAAAATAAACAGAGTTAAGTGGGATTAAGTGAGAGGGAGTTAAGTGAGGGAGAGGGGAGTCAATACATATAATCTTGTTTGGATTTGAAAAAAAGTTAAGTGGGATGTGTTTAATAACTCTTACTTGGATTTGAGGTTTTGTGTGGAGGGAAGAGTAATAAAAATACAATAGTTACCAAAATCCTTCACTTCTCCTTCGTTAACCTTCCGATTTTGAGGGTTAAAAAAATGGACAAAAGAGGGTTAGACAAACCCCCACTTAATCCTCTATTACTCTCCCTCTTAAACTCTCACCCTCAAACCAAACAAGATTTTTTTTCTTTTTCACTTAACTTTTTTCTCACTTAACTCTTTTAACCCTCAATCCAAACAATACCTAAAGTTTAGTATCAGTTCTCGACTTCTCGCTTGCCACTTCAGCAGTTTACGTGTCTTGATTCTAAATCATTCCAAATATTCCATAATTAAGAGTTCTTGTATGTCTTTTTTTTTTTTTTTTTTGCTATTGATAAAGTTACAACCAAAACTGTTGACATTACAATTTTGACAGTCATGTGCATATCCAGAATGACCAAAATTTTGACAATTTTATACTTAATACTGTCAAAATTTTAACCTTCTTTAAAATTCAAGACAATCAAAATTTTAACAGTCCTAAATATGTATAAGACTATCAATTTTGAAAGTTCTGATTTTTCAGAATTGTCAATGATGATGGCTATTAACATATATTTTTGTTTTTTGTCTATGCCTTTTTCAGGATCAATATTTTCTCTAGCAAATGGGTCCCACCTATTATTCAGCCAACTAATTTCCACCCGAGACATTGGAAGCAACAAATTTCTTCAAAATATGGTTTTCAAAAAAAAAAAAAAAATCAAAATATATTAAACTTCCTGGTGGGCACACAGACTGGATTTTACACATTCTGATGAATCATGGAGTTCATTTAACCAGAATCTTTGGATCTCACTTAAACAAATTCCTACAGAACACTTAAGTTAGAAAATCTTGAACAAAATTTAGCCAATTTTCTCAATTTCCATGACCGCTTGTGTGAATCAAACATCTCCTAACCTTAGTATACCCTTAGTTGGAACTAGTTTGGTTGCTCTAAGGTGGATTATGAAAGTAAAAAGTACAAGTGCACACCAAAATAATAATTTGGTAAAATTGGAAGTTGATAGATATGCAGATCCAAACTATTAAATTTCCAGATTAAAGTTTTAATCTAGAGGAGAAGAAAAGAAAAACTTTAGGACTTTGAGGGTCCACTTTAAGTGAGACTTGCACTTCAAATCAAATTTTTTATATTTTTAGGATTTTCAAAGTAAGAGCGTTCTAAAAATCGGTCTAGACGGCTGTTCAGATGCTAGACGGCGTCCGTCGCACCGAAAATTTCCTATTCGGCTCTCCTAAAAGCAAGTTCGGCCATGTTTAGTCCTATTCAGACATGTTATGCATCTAGGTAGATCTGTTCGGCCGTATTCGCCTTGGCGGATCTGTTCGGTCATATTCGACCATATGTGACTGTTCGATTTTTAAATTTTTTTGATTTTTTTTATACTTAGTCGTATTGTGGTGGATATGTTGTTTGGATTTTAAGATTGGAATTGAATTTTAGAACATTAAATTTTAAATTTCAAAAATAATAATTATGATTTGTATTATGGATTTTGTCACACCCGATTCCAGATTTGATATTTCTTGAATTTCTAAAATTTAATTTTTCTTGATAATGTATTCCTGCTGTATTTTTCATGTTGGTTCATGTCATCTTATTTATTATTATTTTTTCTGTTGTTGAAAGAGACTACTCGAGACCAGTAGAATACCCATTGGCATTGCCATAAACCCGGTTTAGAACCCACATGTAGAATGAACACTTGGTTCGGTTCATTTGACTGAACCTATGACTAAACATTTTCCTCTCATATTAGTATATATATGAGCTTTTCTCTCTCTTCTCTTTTTTCACTTCTTCATTTTCATTTCCTTCTTCCTTGCTCCTTTCTCCCTCACCCCCGTGCATCTCCCTTAGCCGAACCCTAGCACTGGACCTAGCTAGGAAGATGTCGTTGGACTCTTTGGCAAGTACGTCTTGCTCCATAATGAAACCTTGATTTTCGAATTTTTCATATATATGTTGTTTTTAAAAATTTTGTTTGATGGAAAATATTTTCCTTGTGTTCCTCATCATTTTTAGTTCTTGAATTTTTTGGTATTGGTGGATGTATTTCGGTAGATCTGAGTTTTAAGTTAGATTTTTGATGTGTTCCATGAGTTTTTTCTTGGTTTTGGATCTATTAAAACTTAGTGTTTTCGAAAACTAGTTATTTTTTATGATATAGCATTTCATTTCGTGCATCTTGGCTTTTTGTTTTACTTGATTTGGAGTTAAAATAAAAAATTAATGAAGAAAATATTTTTTAAGTTTTTTGAGCTTTCAGTCATGGCAGAACTTGCTGTTGGAAGACGAAGTCTTCATGCGGCCAGTGACCTATGCGGCAGAGAATGCTATGCGGCCCGAGAGGGTTATGCGGCATGAACTCCTTGCCACATTGTCACGCCCCAGAACCAGAATACTAGAGAGCGGGGGCGGACAAAGCCAACTACGTATACCAGAGTACTCTATACCCCGAGATATGGTCACGGCTGTCTAGACATGTGAAGGTTTACTCTAAAATCCAACAGTCATTCTTGGGTCAAGAGTCCTAGTTGTCTCAATCTCAAACAAGCAACAAGTTACAAGAAGTATAATCATCAGACATATAATAGTAAGGCGTCACAAACTATACATACATAGATGATCATGAAGCTAGTTGCCAAAATGAAGAACTAGCAGAGTGCAATATTACATGATCAGCTCTAGCTATAGTCTAGAATATGCTTTACATGTAGGCCCGAGGGCTAGAAATGTCAAGAATCAAAATACGAGCTAAACACGTGCTCGGTGGCTAAACGCCTCAAAAGTATAAGTATAAGGTCAGGTGGGTGATGAAGAAGAAACCCACTAAAGTCAGCCGGTGTTCCTCGTATTCACCATCTGGAGGCGGGATGTACGGGAGATCCTGCGCTGTTGCTCCAAAATCTGGCCATACAAAACCAGTGAGGTCAGACCCCAAAACAACAAAGTACAACAAGGGAGCCAACTTAAGAACTAAAACCAGCATGCAAACATTCAATATCATAAGGAAATATAAATAAATGAGACAGGGAATTAAGTAGTTTAAGCAGTTCTGGAATCAGTAATGGGTACAGTTCAGGATTAGTAGCTGGGTGATGCAAGACAAGATAAGACTAGAAAATATTCAATCATGGTCAATCATGACCTACGACTTACTACCATTAACTAACTAGGGTTATCACAATCCTGGTTACGAACAAATGCAGTTGAGATTCCATACAACCACATGTCCTGTCGACTATCTGGATTATCCAGACGTAAGAGTACATAGCATAGATTAATTAAGTATATAGTATTTTTCTGGTAAATTGCAACACTCGACGGTGTGCTGGAAGTGTGCCCCTCTCAACGGAGAGCTCCAAATCCATCAGGTGTCGCTGGAATACCGGGATTTGCATGTAGCCAAAAAAAAATTTAGATGCTTCTAGTTAATTATTCTAGTAATTATTAACTTAGGCAAGTTATCAAGGATTCCTCACCGTGGTGCTCAAAAAGCTGCCTTAGACATGATGCAAGACTGGACAATAGCTTGACAACTACAATCAGAGTGGTGCCCCGTTCCCCCTATTCGGGGAGCGCGGCTAAGAAATACAAGTCGGTATCGTTCGATCGGGATAGATTGAAACAAGATCTTATCCTCGTTATGGATTTGGTTCTTCGGAATCGATTCCCATATTCAGTGGACCGTGCCCCAAGGATGGACTTAGCGGCAGAGTCAAGAGGGACATCTCCGCTGCAAGTTTTTTTGCCTAGTTTTCGCTGTCGCCTTGTTTCTTTCGTGCTTTGAGTTAGTTTTCGGATTTGTTTGCGTTTTCTTGAACGATTTCGATAAATTTTATTATTTTTGTTCGTTGAACTGCACTTCAATTCTGAGCTTAGAAAGAGTGGAAGAGGTATTGATCAGCTGTTCGTGGCAATGCAGGAGATCATGCAGTAGACGACGTGCGAGCGGAGCCTTGAAGCACCTCTTTCCTTTCACTCCCTCAAACCAACTTGTGAGTGGCTTATATTCGATTCAGTTGACCCTTCTTCCAAATCTTCACATTTAAAAATCTTGCATTCTTGCTCGTCCCGAT
The DNA here is from genome assembly GCA_036927795.1 of Iris macrosiphon. Taxonomy (NCBI): domain Eukaryota; kingdom Viridiplantae; phylum Streptophyta; class Magnoliopsida; order Asparagales; family Iridaceae; genus Iris; species Iris macrosiphon. Next base: position 277,585,953 of record JAYESA010000004.1, on the reverse strand, counting down.
CAAACGATACCATAATAACTAAAAGATGTCAAGATAAAAAAGAATAGACTTGGATAACTTGATGCTTGTCAATCAACTTATGAACGGTTACCGTATTGCATGCTAGATCGTTTAGAATATTCCTTCCATGCTTCAATTTTAGTTAGAATTTATACTTCTATAAATTGTGCTATGTATAGAACATAACCTTGTTATGCAATAAAATGATCAGGAAGACTATGCAAAATGGATCGTGTAATGGACTCGTCTCGTGCTTGTTTTGCCTTAAATTGTGCCATTATATAACTTAGTATTAGATGTCGTTGGTCACGGACAACTTGTGCACAAGGTTTGTGGTTCCGAGGACGGTCGTCGGGGCGCTGGGACCAATCCGATCTGGACAGAACATATGGAATAGTCAGTATGTTGGAGGAAGAAATGGCATATGGCGGGGCTCGTCACCTGCGTCGTATATCATTTTTGTCCCGTGACTATAACTCGTCCTTTATGGCAATATGCCAATAATCCCCTTGTATATTTAAACCTGTGCAACCTAACTTATGTCTTCGTGGCAAGGAAGGACATGGTAAGTATTGTGCAGGTGGTTCAGACGGGCAGGTAGAAGTCACCGAACGGTGGCAAGTTTATTTCAGTTAATTTACATATCTGCTTGCTTGTAAAATGAACTAAGGCAAGATAGAAAGATCACAAATAACTTGCATGCTTTCACATAAACAATGTGTTGATTGGTATAGTTGGGTTAGCTCGCCTTCACAAGTGCATTTCGATATACTGACCCTCGTTGAAACAGGTTCCCCGCACCAAGGAGATCCTGCGAGGAGCTGAAGCCACTTTCCAATCCAGTCCAGACAGATCGTGCCTTACTTGAAGCATTTTGAAGACTCAAGAACTAGCAAACATAACTTATCCAGCTCAGAGAAAAAGAGGTAGTTTCGCCTGGAGGTCTCTTATTTTGAAGCTTTAGTAAGGATGTAATGTACATGATGACTATCTCATTTTGTGTCAACTTTTGTAAGCCCATGAGGCAATTATCCGACTCGTTCAAGAGTTTGTAAAAAGATGTTCATTATCAATAAAGAGAACTTTTCCATGCTTCAACTTTGTGTTTCAATTATCTGCGTACTCTGAATATGTGCTCGTTATGCAAAATACCTTAGGCTTGTGCGGTGCGCAACCTAGGCACGCACGGCGTCACGCCCGAGGGACAAAAATCGGTTCCACGAAATCGGGGCATGACAATCAGGACAGAGACAAGCAGTCAACCATGGAAATTTATCTTATCAGTACAAGCATTTCAGTTCTGGGGATTCTAGCATGTCAGGAGTGAGCTACGTCGATCCACTATCAGGTTTATCAGTACATGTCAGGTATCTGGAGTCAGAGATCAAGTTCATTCAGTACAAGTCAGGTATCTAGAGTTCTCAGTTAAATAGTGCCCTTACATTCCATGTTTTGGGTATTCCATGTTCCGGGTATTCATGCATCCAAGTTATAAGCAATGTAGAAATAACATGCATCATATAAATTTAACTAATTGGGCCAAGCACAAGGAGTAAATAATCCTTAAGAGAACATATAACAAAGGAAAATATTGCTACTATAAGGTCTAGAAGCGCAGGAGATGAACTGGTCGCAGGCAAAAAATAGTCCGCATGCAAGAAGCTGGCCACATGGATCAAACTGGCCGCATGAATCAAAACTGGCCGCACGAATCAAAACTGGACGCATGGATCATTGCAAGGTCCACTCCTCGGGACAAGGGTTAAGTGACAGGGAATAAATACTAGGCCAAAAGTGACTGAAGTGACTAGCCAATAAAATGTGTCAGAGAAGTGACCGATGTGACTGGCCAAGAAAAGTGTGTCAGAGAAGAATTCCTTCCGCCAACATCCGCCTTGAATCGTCTCCTCAAGACAAATTCAGGGGAAATTGTGCCAAGGTGGTGCTGAGTCATGCATTGGAAAAAGGGACGCATAGCTCGGGATCGCATGGACAATTTTTGCCGCATGAACAATTTTTGCCGCATGCTCCCCTGGGCCGCATGGAATCAGAAACTTAGAAAAAAATTGTTCAAGTTTCATGCATTTGGTCAAGGGCATGTGCAGATTCAGCCATGCGTCCAACAAGATGGCCGCATGCTGAGTTTGGAACGAGGAGTCCAGACCGCATGCAAAACAGGCCGCATGGAGCTCATTCGTCCCAGAACAGCAAATTTCAGTCATGGAAAAAGCTCTAAGTCCTAAAAATATGATTCTCCCTAAATCCTCATTTCCAGCTCAAATCCAGAGAAGTTCAGTTCTAAACCCCTTGAAATCAGATGCTCTCTCACATAGAATAACTAGTTTTGGAAAATAACAAGTTTTAAGATATCAAAACCATAAAAATATCAAGAACACATAAAACTAAAAATATAGATCTAGTCTAACCAAGCTGTCAAAACAAAAATATCAAGAAGTAAACATGCATAGGAGTTCATAGAGCACAATATAGACCATTAAAATGCAAGAAATTAACAATAAAGTAACAGTGCAAGTTCTCCATCATTGACAAGATATACTTGCCTAGAACCACCACTAACTACTACCACTACTACCAAGGGAAATAGGAGGGGGAGCCGGTCCAGGGCTGCTCTTGGCTAGGGAGGAGGGGAAAGGAAAGGAGAAGAAAAATGAAAAGAGGGAAAAGTGGAAGAATGGGGAAGAGAGAGAGAGAGAAAGAGAGGGGTTATATATCAAGGGTGGTTAACACTATACACAAATCTAGAAATTACATGAGAGCAACTAAGGAAATCCAAAAAAAATACGGGAAGCAATATACAACAATAACACACATATACAAGATATGAATATAAAAAATATGCAATAGTGAGACGAGTCTCACAACTCTCACCTCCTTAGAAAAATTTTGTCCTCGGAATTTTAATAAGGCACATGATCTATCAAGGAGACTACAAGAATCAGGAAAATAAAACAAGCATCATGATACGAGTGTCAATCACAAGCTATGAGCTATCTAGAATAAGGCAATCATGCACAAGACAAGATCAGGGTACGGGATATACAAACAAGTATACCTCACTAGTCAAACAGATACGGGTATCGAGCTCGGATATCATCCTCGCGCTCCCAAGTTGACTTGCCCGGTGAGTGATGCCCCCAAGCAACTAGGGCTAAATGTGTAACGACCCGTTCATCCCGTTCCCCCTGCTCGGGGAGCGCGGCCAAGAAATACTTACGACCGTCCGAACGGGACAGATTGAATTAAGATCCTTTCCTCGTTATGGATTGGTTTCTTCGGAATCAGGTCCCATAGTCAATGGATCGTGCCTCAAGGAAGGACTCGGCGGCAGAGTAAAGAGAGGCCTTTCCGTTGTGTTGGTTTTCCTTGCCCGTTTTCGATTGCCGTTTGGTTGCGTACTTGTTGGTTTTAGGACTTGCGTTTTCTTGAACGATTTCAATGGATTTCATTGTTTTCGTTCTTAGGATTTCGCATTTCGTATCGAGCCTTGGAGACCGAAGCAGGAGGTATTGATCATCCGTTGGTGCGTGCAGGTGATCGTGTAGACGACGCGCGAGCGGAGTCTTAGGGATCTCTGCTTCTTCTTCCTATACAACCGACTGTGTGAGTGGCTCTATTTTGATAAGCACCTTCTTTCCAAGGGTTCCGTTCATAATAAAATTGACTCAGATGTGCATTCAATCAAACGATACCACTTAAGTAATAAGTTGGATAACAAGATAAGATAAGAAGTAGGCTTGGAACACCCATCGCTTGTCATATAAAACCTTGCATAAATTCATTGATGCATGCATGGTCGTTGGATGTTTAATGGGTTGGTATTTATTGATAGTTCAAAGTACTTTTCAATAAGCTCAAAGTGTTCTTCTATAAACTGCTGCATGTTATTTCATATAACTGTTGGTTGATTGTGATAGTACAGTAAAGCAGTTTCGTGAATGATGTTCTTTAACATTGGCTTGTAAGTAAACCTATGAGGTAGAGTCATAGGTATGGTCATGGGAATTCTTGTGCACAGGGGATCCAGGTTCCTGCGGACGGTTACCGGGGCACCGGGCCGTTCCGACCCGGGCGGAATCTACTTTCTTAGTACTGGGAGCGGGGAATTGTAGCGGGGCTAGCTACCCGCGCTGCAAGCGTCGCCGCCAGCCCAGACTAAACCCATGATGGCTAGTAGAACAACAAAGAAAAGATGTTGTGTATATTAAAACTGTGCAGACTAACTATATCTTCGTGACAGGGAAGGCTATGGTAAGTTGTACAGGTGGTTCAGACGGGACAGGTAAAGTCACCGAACGGTGGCACGTGAAGTTATGTTATTTTGTTCTTGCATACCTGCTTAATGAAATCTGAACTAGGTAAGAATAGAAACCCACCAAAGAGCATAAATATTGCATGTTCATTTAAAACTCATCTAAAGAGCTTGGTAAAGTTGAGCAGCTAGCCTTCACCAGTACTTTCCGAAGTACTGACCCTCGTTGTAGCAGGTTCCCCGGCGCAAGGCAATGCGGCGAGGAGCTGAAGCTCTCTCCGGACCCTTTGGGATTCTTGGCGGGTCGGGGCTAAGACCTTGGAGGCTCAAGCTGGAAGCCTTCCCCCCTCTCTCTCCGTGGCGGAAATGACGCTATAGCGATGGTGCCTCCCCGCACGCAAGGAGTTTTGTGTTTTTGAAGCTATGTAAAGGGACATAATGTATGGATCGGCTATCTCATTTTGCGTCAAAGTTTGTAAGCCCGTGGGGCATTTTATACTTTTGAGTCAAGCAATGTAACCGGATGTTCATTATTAATAAAAGAGAAACTTTTCTATGCCTCAACCTTGTGTTATCTTATTTGTCTACTCTGTTGCATTGATCTAAAGAATATCCTTATGCCTAAGGCCTGGTGCACGCGCGCCCTACGCGTGCACGGCATCACGCCCGGGGGACGATTATCGAATAGCCGAAATCGGGGCGTGACAAAATGAATGGTCCGGTTCTTGAGAATCTTCTCTCTCCGGTCCAAAATGGATACATGTCTCTCCACATACGAAAGATCGGTTCCATCAACCAATTTTAAATGATCTAGGACATGGCTTCTATCTGATATATACCGTCGTAGCTGAGATACATGTAAAATATTAGGTATCTCATGAAGCGACGGTGGAAGAACAAGACGATAGAAAATATCTCATACTCGCTCAAGAATATCGAACGGACCTATGTACCGTGGACTAAGCTTTTCCCGTACACCAAATCTGATGACCGCGGGTAGGCAAAATTCGAAGGAATACATGGTTGCCGACAGAAAACTCAAGAGATCTCCGATACGAATCGGCCCAATGACGCTGGCGATCTTGTGCTACTTGGAGATGCTTCCGGACTTGCTTGACTACTTCAACTGTTTGGGCTATCATCTCGAGACCAAGCAATTACCTTTCGCCAATGCTGTCCCAAGCTACAGGAGATCTGCACTTTCTGCCATACAGTGCCTCGAAGGGTGCCATCTGGATACTGGCCTAGAAATTATTATTGTAGCAGAACTCTACCAGGTGTAAGTGATCCTCCCACGAACTACCAAAGTCAAGGATACATGAATGAAGCATATCTTCTAGATTTTAGATGGTTCGCTCCGACTGACCATCTGTCTGGGGGTGATATGTCGTACTGAACTTCAGGCGGGTGCCTAGGCTCTATTGAAGACTCTGTCAAAAGTGAGAAGTAAATCTAGAATCTCTATCTGAAACTATGCTAACTGGTACCCATGTAGTCTAACAATTTGTCTCATATACATCTCGGCTAACTGTTCTGTGGACTGGCCAATCCTGAAAGAAAGAAAGAAAGTGTGCAACTTTCGTGAGTCTGTCCACTATTACCCAAATAGCATCCCTGTCAGCTGGGGACCTAGGTAGATCTATCACAAAATCTATGGTAATATGCTCCCACTTCCACTTTGGGATTGGTAAAGGTTAAAGAAGTCATGCTGGTCTCTGATGCTCACCATTAACTTGTTGGCATACCAAACATCGAGAAACAAACCGAGCTATCTCGTGTTCTATTCTATTCCACCATAAATGCTGATGAATGTCTCTATACTTCTTGGTTCCTCCAGGATGCATTGAATATTGCGAACTATAGGCCTCCGACATAATCTTACAACGAAGGTATTCGTTAGGTACATAAAGACGATTCCCAAAATTATGAGTTCCGTCACTGAGAATGCTAAGTTCGGGTCTACGTCCTGCCTCACACTCTGCCTTGAGTCGCTGAAGCTTGACATATGCTGACTGTGCTACCTTGATTCTTTCTACTATACTGGGCTAAACTTTTAGACCTGTCATCAATGCTGCGTTGACAGACAATATTACTTCTACACCCAGTTCTTGAAGATCTTCTAAAATCTCTCGTTGTGCTATGAGAAAATAAGCTTATGCTCCCCGTCTCAAAGCATCCGCTACCACATTGGCCTTCCCAGGATGATACTGAAGGTCAAGATCATAGTTTTTTATCAACTCCAACCATCTTTGCCTCATATTGAGATCCTTTTGGGTAAAGACATACTTTAAACTCTTGTGATCGGTATAAATCTCTACTTGATCTCCATATAAGTAATATCTCCAAAGTTTGAGTGCGAAAACAACTGCCGCTAACTCCAAGTCGTGCGTCGGATAATTTCTTTCATGATCCCGAAATTGTCGGAATGCATAAGCTATAACATCTCTATGCTACATTAGAACGCATCCCAGTCCCTTGCCGGACGCATCACAATAAACTGTGAATCCACATATCCCATCCGGAAGTATCATAATAGGTGCTGTGATCAATTTTTGCTCAAGCTTCTAGAAAGAGGTCTGATATGAATCTGTCCAATCAAAGCGCACACCCTTCCATGTTAGTTGCGTCAATGGTGCGGAAATTCTAACAAAATCTGCCATAAATTATCGGTAATATCCTGCTAATCCCAAGAAACTGTGAACTTCTGCAAGTGTTCTGGGATTGGCCACGTCTCAACAGTTTTTATCTTCTTGGGATCTACCTCCACTCCACCTCTGGTAATGATGTGGCCTAAGTAGGAAATACGATCAAGCCAGAACTCGTATTTGCTGAACTTTGCATATAACTTATGCTCTTTGAGAATTTGAAGAACTACTCCAAGATGCTGCTTGTGCTCTGCTTCACTCCGACTGTACACCAAGATGTCGTTGATAAATACTATCACGAACTTGTCCAGATAAGGCATAAAAATAAGATTCATAAGATCCATAAATACTGCTGGCGCATTGGTTGCTCCAAAGGGCATCACTAGAAACTCTCAATGGCCATATCTTGACCTGAATGCCGTCTTGGGTATATCTTGTTATCTGATCTGATGATATCCTGACCGTAAATCAATCTTCAAAAATACGGTCTCTCTACTAAGTTGTTCGAACAAGTTATCTATTCGAGGCAATGGATACTTATTCTTGATGGTTACCGCATTGAGGGTACAATAATCAACACATAATCGTAACATACCGTCCTTCTTCTTCACAAGTAGCATCAAAGCTCCCCAAGGTGATCCACTAGCACGAATGAATTCCTTGGTTCTCAATTCTTCAATCATTCGGTACAAGACTTCTAACTCTGAAGGCGCCATCATGTAGACTATCTCTGATACTAGGGCTATTCCGGGAAGTAGATCGATGGTAAACTCAATGTCTCTTTCTGGTGGCATGTCTGGAAGTTCTTCTGGAAATACATTTGGAAATTCATCAATAACTCTGGGGAATCGTACTTTTTCCGCTATTGTCATTCTCAAGGTTGCTGGTGAATGTAACGCCCCGCTCCGCGCCGGCGTTATATATCAAGGTGAGTGGGCAGAACTTCGTTCTCTGATTCTTGCACGCCTTAATAATAACCTGAGTTTTTGCTTGCAATGTTTTCTTAAGAGAATGATAGAACCTGCCTTGCATGTTAATGAACGAACTCACCTAGCTTGTCTTTGAAACAATGCCTGCTTAACGAGAATCCTGAATCGCCTGCTTAGAGTGCATGAATATGTTCACTATCGTCTATGCTTCGAGAGAACCATACTGTGCCTGAACGTGTTCAAGTGATAAGTCAGATTGCCCCGCAACAATGAGTGTATTCTGATGGTTCGTCTCGTCTGCATACTAGAGTTTATTTGGTAGTGTTCCATGCATTCGCACGCGGTCGGACAATGGCTATTGGTGGAGAGCTGAACTGCATGTGTCACGGCTGCTACCATGATAGTGCAAAGCAACCATGAGTCACAGCTGCCTCTAGCATCAGATAAAGATTCATTGGTATGCTGTTCCACCAGCTGCCGATCCTGAGATACTCGGGGACCGCCCTGCATATAGCTAAGTCATTGTGTTGGCTTGGATAGTGACTGCCCCTAAGAATGTGCATTGTGTGTCTAGCTTTGCATCAGACCCTCGAGTCGCACGAGACACGCTGCGCACACCCTGAAACATGAACGGTTTGCTTGCTTGCATATTCAATATGAAACTCTGTTTCCAAACATGTTTCTAAACAAGTAAATCGACTCTGCTAGAACTGCATGAAACGAACCTAGGTAAAACTAGAAAGATCACTAGTAATGTAATATTTTATAACATGATTACTTAGTGCCTGTTTGAGTGAATGCTTGTTTCTGTTCAGTTGATTTATCTCACCAGTACTTGTATAAAGTGCTGACCCACCAACAGTTTACTTGTTCGCAGGTACTGGATCGTCCGAGGGAGCGATAGGCGTGCCACAGTCCCGAAGACCCGGAATCCTGGTTTCGATTGTTGCCCCGAGAATGCTATCGTATAAGGGGGCATAATGTATGGAACGAACGTATGCCTTTGCTAAAGGAAACCCAAGTTGCCTCGATTGTCCCGAACACTCAGTTGGCTAATGCATTGTATTGCAACAAGTCCCTTTCCGCTGCTTACTCGATTGATGCGATGATAGCCAACTATCAACTTAAACGATTGGCCTTACACGGGCGCAACCCCAGGCCCGTGCGGCATCACGTCCCCCGAAAGCTCGAACGGGCCATTCGCTTGGCTCCCTTCCTCCCTAGCACCCGCGGGACGGGCGCGGTGATTCGCGTCCGGCGCGCCGAGGCACGGTGATACGTGTCCGGTTCGTTAATTCCCGGCCGCACGGGGCGGGGCAGGGCGGAGCGGCGGCCCGGGCGGGACCGGGGCGTGACAGAATGGTATCAGAGCGGAATCGATTCTCTGGCCCAAACCGTTGCTATGACTCTGAGATATTATCGATATGGTATTGCAAAGAGCGTTCCATACAATAAGTCCATAGATATTCTCAAAGTGCAAATGTTTCCTGAACTTGAATTGCTTGATTGTTTCGAATGAGTACGGCGAGGGACGGCACTATCGCTACTCGGGATATCGAGAAGTTTATCCTTGAAGTTTCGAGGACGAAACTTTTTATTGGTTGGTAAGTATGTAACGCCCCGCTCCGCGCCGGCGTTATATATCAAGGTGAGTGGGCAGAACTTCGTTCTCTGATTCTTGCACGCCTTAATAATAACCTGAGTTTTTGCTTGCAATGTTTTCTTAAGAGAATGATAGAACATGCCTTGCATGTTAATGAACGAACTCACCTAGCTTGTCTTTGAAACAATGCCTGCTTAACGAGAATCCTGAATCGCCTGCTTAGAGTGCATAAATATGTTCACTATCGTCTATGCTTCGAGAGAACCATACTGTGCCTGAACGTGTTCAAGTGATAAGTCGGATTGCCCCGCAACAATGAGTGTATTCTGATGGTTCGTCTCGTCTGCATACTAGAGTTTATTTGGTAGTGTTCCATGCATTCGCACGCGGTCGGACAATGGCTATTGGTGGAGAGCTGAACTGCATGTGTCACGGCTGCTACCATGATAGTGCAAAGCAACCATGAGTCACAGCTGCCTCTAGCATCAGATAAAGATTCATTGGTATGCTGTTCCACCAGCTGCCGATCCTGAGATACTCGGGGACCGCCCTGCATATAGCTAAGTCATTGTGTTGGCTTGGATAGTGACTGCCCCTAAGAATGTGCATTGTATGTCTAGCTTTGCATCAGACCCTCGAGTCGCACGAGACACGCTGCGCACACCCTGAAACATGAACAGTTTGCTTGCTTGCATATTCAATATGAAACTCTATTTCCAAACATATTTCTAAACAAGTAAATCGACTCTGCTAGAACTGCATGAAACGAACCTAGGTAAAACTAGAAAGATCACTAGTAATGTAATATTTTATAACATGATTACTTAGTGCCTGTTTGAGTGAATGCTTGTTTCTGTTCAGTTGATTTATCTCACCAGTACTTGTATAAAGTGCTGACCCACCAACAGTTTACTTGTTCGCAGGTACTAGATCGTCCGAGGGAGCGATAGGCGTGCCACAGTCCCGAAGACCCGGAATCCTGGTTTCGATTGTTGCCCTGAGAATGCTATCGTATAAGGGGCATAATGTATGGAACGAACGTGTGCCTTTGCTAAAGGAAACCCAAGTTGCCTCGATTGTCCCGAACACTCAGTTGGCTAATGCATTGCATTGCAACAAGTCCCTTTCCGCTGCTTACTCGATTGATGCGATGATAGCCAACTATCAACTTAAACGATTGGCCTTGCACGGGCGCAACCCCAGGCCCGTGCGGCATCACGTCCCCCGAAAGCTCGAACGGGCCATTCGTTTGGCTCCCTTCCTCCCTCGCACCCGCGGGACGGGCGCGGTGATTCGCGTCCGGCGCGCCGAGGCACGGTGATACGTGTCCGGTTCGTTAATTCCCGGCCGCACGGGGCGGGGCAGGGCGGAGCAGCGGCCCGGGCGGGACCGGGGCGTGACAGTGAAGACTCTTTCTCGCCTATAGAAAATAAGAATTCTTCTTCTCGGAGAATATGAAAGATAACCTTGCCAGCATGGCAATCTATCGTCGAGTATCGAGCACTCAACCAATCTATGCCTAAGACGACGTCATAATCTCCCATAGAAAATTCTATCAATCTGGCAATAAATTTTTGCCCGCACACTACAACTTGACACAATGCATAAACCCTATCGACTGCCATGATACTGTTACCAGTAAGTATATTAAGTCTTACTGATAAGGATTCGGGTTCTAAACCAACTTGTGTCGCAAATCGTACAAACGTAAAAGAATGTGATGCACCTGAATCAAACAATATTGAAGCTGAATGAGCGTTGACGAGAATGGTACCTGCCACTACTTTACCTGAAACTAATTGCTCTTCCACAGTGAGTATCATTGCCTGACCTCATCCTCTCGGTGCTGGTCCTCTCTGTTGTGGACCTCCTTGCCTGACCTGTGCTTGAGCTTGGGCCTGCGTATACTGATGTGGCCTTTGTTGCTAGCATACTTGAGATTGGGTCGGCAAATGCCTCTGACCATGATTCTGCTGAGCCGACATTGGAGCCCTATATTGTGGTCCTGCCGGGAAAGATGGTGATGAACTGGCTCTGTGTGGACAAGATCCCACTCTGTGTCATGGATCTCCACAGGCTAAACACAATCCTTGTGCTCTGTGGAATTCAGAAAATACGTGCCCAGGTTTCCTACAATAAGAACACCCTACTGAAGAAGATGTTCTCTGCTGCCGGGGTCGGGTTGGTGCCATTTGCTGGACCGAGGTTGTTGATACTGGCCTCCTTGGAGATCCAATGGTTAAGGCCCTAACTGTCGGGGCTGGTGCTGAAGACTGGGAGTAATAACCTCCTGAGGTGTGGGTCCTCTTTCTTCCTCATGTTCTATCTACAATTCTTTAAGATGTATACTCATGCCTCATTGTTGCTCGCAATACGACATCAAAAGTCTGGAAGTCATGCTGTTCTACTGTCAATATGATCTCCAGGTGAAGTCCCTGCTGGAACCTCCTAGCTCTATCCAATTGGGTCGCCACCATGGTGGGAGCAAACCGACTTAGTCTGCAGAAATCTGTCGCATAGCCGTCGACAGTCCTGTCCATCTGCTTCAAGTTGTTAAACCTTTGCTGAAGATTATAAAGCGATATCGCGTCAAAGTACCTTGTTTGGAACCTCTCGCTGAAGATGGCCCAAGGGACGGGTACTGCTAGAGTAATCATCTGTGCTGCCCACCAGTCTCGAGCCAAATCTAGCAACTGTAGTCGAACTACTGATACTTGGTCTATGTCAGGCACTCCTGCTGTCTCTAGGGTAGCTTCAGTGTCCTGAAGCCACGCATCTGATGCAATCGCATCTTCGGTACCATAAAAATATGAAGGTTGGAGGGGCTTGAAGTTGCTTGCTGAGTTGGGGGCACGATGTCCTCCTCTCTCTAAGGCCTCATGTACTAACTGGGTGAGAGCGTCACCCCGTCGCTCTTGAGATGCTAGTAACTACCTGATGCTCCCTATCAGGGCATGTGTATCACTTTCTGCACTGGTGGGTACTGACGAGACTGCTACTGTGGGTACAAATGGTGGTTCTGGCTGGACCAGATGTTCCACATCTTGAGCCATCCTAGACTCTGCTTCAGAATGTTGCGGCTGAAACGCAAAAAGATGCTGACCGGCTGGTGGTTGTCCTGCTACCGGCAAAACTCTATCTGACTGATCGGAAGGACTAGGAACAATGTCCTTGAAAGATAGAGAACACTAGGATCAAATCAGAAGGACAAGATAAATCGAGGATCAAAGCAGATATTGAATCAAGATTTCTAGGATACAAATTCGATGTTGGAGGATATCATATAGTAACATGATTGAGACATCTAAACAATGATACACCCCCACAATTTTGAATTTTTAGACCTGCATGGGCCACCACTTAAATCATGTCAAGCCCCAGAACCAGAATACTAGAGATCGGGGGCGGACAAAGCCAGCTACGTACACCAGAGTACTATATACCCCGAGATACGGTCACGGTTGTCTTGACATGTGAGGGTTTACTCTACAATCCAACAGTCATTCCTGGGTCAAGAGTCCTAGTTGTCTCAATCTTAAGCAAGCAACAAGTTACAAGAAGTATAATCACCAGGCATATAATAGTAAGGCATCCCAAACTATACATACATAGATGACCATGAAGCTAGTTGCCAAAATGAAGAACTAGCAGAGTACAATATTACATGATCAGCTCTAGCTATAGTCTAGAATATGCTTTACATGTAGACCCGCAGGCTAGAATGTCAAGAATCAAAACACGAGCTAAACACGTGCTCGGTGGCTAAACGCCTAAAAAGTATAAGTATAAGATCGGGTGGGTGATGAAGAAGAAATCCACTTAAGTCCTCGGGTGTTCCTTGTGTTCACCATCTGGAGACAGGATGTACGGAAGATCCTGCGATGTTGCTCCAAAATTTGGCCATACAAAACCAGTGGGATCAGACCCCAAAACAACAAAGTACCACAAGGGAGCCAACTTAAGAACTAAAACCAGCATGCAAACATTCAATAACATAAGAAAATATAAATAAATGTGACAGAGAATTAAGCAGTTTAAGCAGTTCTAGAATCAGTAATGGGTACAGTGCAAGATTAGTAGATGGGTGATCAATGACAAGACAAGACAAGAAAATATGCAAACACGGGCAATCATGACCTACGACTTACTACCATTAACTAACTAGGGTTATCACAATCCTGGTTACTAACAAATGCAGTTGAGATTTCATACAGCCACATGCCCTGCAGACTATCCGGGTTATCGAGACGTATGAGTACATAACATAGATTAATTAAGAATATAGTATTTTCTAGTAAATTATAACACTCGACAATGTGCTGAAAGTGTGTCCCTCTCGACGAAGAGCTCCAAATCCATCATGTGTCGCTGGGATACCGGGATTGCATGTAGCCAGAAAATCTCTCTAGATGCTTCTAGTTAATTATTCTAGTTATTAACTTAGGCAAGTTATCAAGGATTCCTGACCGTGATGCTCAGGAATCTGCCTTAGAAATGATGCAAGACTGGACAATAGCTTGGCAAGTATAATCAGAACAGGGACAAACAGTCAACCACGAAAATTTATCTTATCAGTATAAGCATTTCAGTTTTGGGGATTCTAGCATGTCAGGAGTGAGCTACGTCGAGCCACTATCAGGTTTATCAGTACATGTCAAGTATATGGAGTCAGAGATCAAGTTCATTAAGTACAAGTCATGTATCTGGAGTTTTTAGTTAAACAGTGCCCTTACATTCCATGTTTCGGGTATTCCATGTTCTGGTAAGTGTAGCATCCAGGTTATAAGCAATGTAGAAATAACATGCATCATATGAATTTAACTAATTGGGCCCACAAGGAGTAAATAATCCATAAGATAACATATAAGAAAGGAAAAATATTGCTACTATAAGGACTAGACGCGCGGAAGATGAGCTGGCCGCAGGCAAGAAAGAGTCTGCATGCAAGAAGCTTGCCGCATGCAGGAAGCTGGTCGTATGGATCAAACTGGCTGCATGCATCAAAACTAGCCGCATGAATCAAACTGGCCGCATGAATCAAAATTGGCTGCATGGATCATCGCAAGGTCCACTCCTCGGGACAAGGGTTGAGTGACAGAGAATAAATACAAGGCCGAAAGTGACTGAAGTGACTAGCCAATAAAGTGTGTCAGAGAAGTGACCGATATGACAGGCCAAGAAAAGTGTATCAGAGAAGAAAAGACAAATTCAGGAAAAACTATGCCAAGGCGGTGCTGAGTCATGCATTGGAAAAGGGACGCATAGCTCGAGACCGCATGGACAATTTTGGCCGCATGAACAATTTTGGACGCATGCTCCTCTGTGCCGCATAGAATCAGGAACTTAGAGAAATTTCTTTCGTTCAAGTTTCATGCATTTGGTCAAGGGGCGCATATGCAGATTCAGCCATGCGTCAAACAAGATGGCCGCATGCTGAGTTTGGAGCTAGGAGCCCAAACCGCATGCAAAGCAGGCCTCTTGGAGCTCCTTCGTCCCAGAACGACAAGTTTTAGTCATGAAAAAAGCTCCAAGTCCTGAAAATATGATTCTCCCTTAAATCCTCATTTCCAGCTCAAATCCAGAGAAGTAAAGTTCTAAACCACTTGAAATCAGATCTCTTTCACATAGAACAACTAGTTTTGGACAATAATAAGTTTTAAGAGATCAAACCATAAAAATATCAAGAACACATTAAACTAAAAATGTAGATATAGTCTAACCAAGCTGTCAAAACCAAAAATATCAAGAAGTAAACATACATAGGAGTTCATAGAGCACAATATAGACCATTAAAATGCAAGAAATTAACAATAAAGTAACAGTGCAAGTTCTCCATCGTTGGCAAGATGTACTTGCCTAGAACCACCACTAACTACTACCACTACTACCCAGAGAAATGGGAGGGGGTGTCACGACCCAATTTCGTACAATCGTTTGAGACGTCCCCCGAATCGTGACCGCCGTGCGGGCCTGGAGTTGCGCCCGCACAAGGCTAAAGTATTTTGCATAGCAAGCATATATTCAGAGTACGCAGATAAATTGAAACACAGATTTGAAACATGGAAAAGTTCTCTTTATTGATTATGAACATCTATTACAAACTCCTGAACGAGTCAGCTAATATGCCGAACGGTTCACAAAAGAGATGACTCAAAATGAGATAGCAGTCCTGTACATTACATCCCTTTATAACTTCAAAATGTATAGACCTCCAGGCTGGAGGACGGCTTTGCCACGGAGCTACATTTGTGTATGAAGAGTTGCAGTTTCGGACTTCAAAAGGCTTCAGGGGCGCGGTGAAGATGCGCCAACAGCTGGACTGGATCGGGAAGACGACTTCGGCTCCTCGCTCGGTTCGCCTTAGTGCGGAGAACCTGTTTCAACGAGGGTCAGCATATCGAAACATGCTGGTGAAGGTGAGCTAGCCGAACTATACCAATCAACACGTTGTTTTAATGAAGCATGTATATTTGTGGGTTTCTATCTTGCCTTAGTTCATTTACAAGTAAGCAGCATATTGAATTTACTGAAATGAACGTGCCACCGTTCGGTGGATTTTACCTGACCGTATGAATTTCCTGCACAATACTTACCATGCCTTCCCTGCCACGAAGACACAAGTTAGTTTACAACAGGTTTAAATATACAAGATGATCACTGGCTTGGTTGCCATAATGGACGATAGTCTTTGACGAGAATGGCGTGCAACGTAAGTACAAGGGGCATTGCAAGCCATTCCGCCAAGAACAAGAGACTAAACAATAGGTCTCGCCCGGACCGGATCGATGCCAGTGCCCCAGCATCGTCCGCAAGACCGTTATCCTGTGCACAAGTTGTCCATGATCGAACAATAAACAAGTAATAATCTGTAGTTGAGGCAACAAGAGTACAAGACAAGCGATTGTACAAGACAAGCAATTCATGATCCATTCCCAAACGAACAAGCATGCAGTTAAGTATCCGTTCATGAAATTATTGACAAGCATATGAACCAAGTCTATTTTCTTTTATCTTGGTTTCTTTTATTATTACTTGGTATCGTTTGATCGGGGCAAAGGAGTAAAGCTTGGAAGCAGGGCTAGCTAATCGGGTTGGTAGCCACTCACTTAGATTTTGGAAAGAAGAAGGAAAGAGGCGCTTCACGACTCCGCTCGCAAGCCGCCTACTGCTCGTTCACCTGCACACGAACAGCTCGATTAATACTTCTTCCTCTCTTTCCAATCTCGGAATAGAAGTGCAAGACAATGAACGAAAACAATGAAAACCATCGAAACCGTTCAAGGAAAACAAGCAAATCCCAAAACTAACTCAAAGCACGAAAGCAACAAGCGACATCGAAAACCGAGGCAATAAAAGATAGCAGCGGAGAGGTCCCTCCTGACTCTGCCGCTAAGCCGATCCTTGGGGCGCAGTCCACTGAATATGGGAATCGATTCCGAAGAAACAAATCCATAACGAGGACGAGTTCTTAATTCAATCTATCCCGATCGAACGATACCGTCTTGTGTTTCTTAGCCGCGCTCTCCGCACCGGAAGAACGGGGCGCTACAGGGGGAGCCGGTCCAGGGCTGCTCTCGGCTAGGGAGGAGGGGAGAGGAAAGGAGAAAAAAACTGAAAAAAGGGGAAAGAGAAAAAATGGGGAAGAGAGAGAAATAAAGGGATTATATATCAAGGTGGTTAACACTATGCACAAATCTAGAATTTACATGAGAGTAGCTAAAGAAATACAGAAAAATATACGGAAAAAATTATACAGCAATAGCACAGATATACAAGACATGAACATGAAAAATATGCAATAGTAAGACGAGTCTCATACGCATACTGACAGCATGCATACACCTTGTTAGATGCATGACTGTTCATTACACAAAGTGTTCTGTAGCTAATCCTTGACTATTTGTGTTTTCACTCGCTGAACGAATAAAAAATTTGCTAAGTCCAAGAGGGGCATCTATGCAGCAATCTGAGCATGCGATAAGCGGACTTATGCGGCATTGGCACTATGCGCCTCTTCTCTTTTGTCGTATAACTCTGCTTCACCATTGCACATCTTTTTATGATTCTTGTCTTTTCTTCCTGACACAATTTATTGCATGTCACATAAGTCACATCAATCAATTCATATCACCTCGCTGACACTTCATTATTGTCCCATCACTCAGCACTGGCCCCAAGGAGTAGACTTTAACACTAAGCATGCGACCAGTGGGTGCATATGGCCAGTGAGTCTATGTGGCCAGTGGGTGCATGCGGCCAGTGAGAGAATGCAGCCAGTGAGTGCATGCGTTAAGTGAGTTCATGTGGCCAGTTGGCGCATGCGGCCATGACTGTGATTTTGTGTTCCCTTTAATTATGTTCATTTAGTAATTCCTTTTAGTGATTATTATTGCGTGCTTCCTTATGTTGATACAAGTTTATGTTACTAAAAAGTTTGCTTGTAATTCATGAGACAAGTTTATGTACAAGTTCATAATTTTTATGACACCGTAGAAATAGTTGTGTATGAAAATCTATTTCATTTGGCATCGGACAATCGAGTGTGAGTATTGTCCAATGTATCGCGTGTCGCGAACACGATATCTCGTGAATAGATTGTACCCGTGACTCATCATTCTAGGGAGTTCTCAAGTGTCCATGACTCAAGAACTTGAAATAATTTAGTAATGACTAAATAAGATAAGAATTTTCTAGATCATTGGGAGGAAAGAATATTGCGCTACCGGCTACCCAGATCTCTAATGGTCCCATGCAGCATGGAACAACCCTGCTAGGCAAGGGCTCCATGACTGACCAAGTTTATGCGTGCTACGGCACTATGAGATAAGTTTATATACAAGTTTATGTTTATAAAGAAAGTTTATGATCACAAGTTTAAGTTTATGCTTATAAGTTCAATTTTTGTTTATGATAAAGTAACAAGTTATGTTGTATTGATGTTGAATGTGCATTTAAGTTTACTCGACAAGCGTACCCTTGGCCATCCGGGTTGACTGCAGTACCGGTGATAGCAATATTCTTAAAACATGCATTTAGTAATTAAGGCATGTGACAACCCTAGCTGGTTAATCGTAGCAAGTCGTAGAGCTGTTTGGCTGTGCAATGAATGGTGTTACTTTCATTTATAGCTCGCTCTTCTAGTTATTGTTTTTTTTGGCGCATGGTTAGGGTGCTAAGTTCTGCTTGGGTGAAGGTCTGCAACCCCGGTCCTTATTTTGTTTAAGGGTTGCGGTCTCGATCCAGAGTAGTTCCGATGCCCTCTTGCCGCTCGTCGCCTTACTCTCTTTTTTTTTAAGCATTTTTGTTATCAGTTCTTACAGTTATATTTTGAGACAAGTACATTGGTACCATACAAGTCTCGATCTGCATTTATTCTTATCTGTGTTTTTTCTGCTAATATTGTGATATGTTTTGTCTATCACCTTGAGTTCCTTTGTGGTACTTGTTGCTTGGGGTTCTGTCCCGGCCACTGGTTTTGTATTGCCAGATTACCCCGAAGAGAACTAGGATCCATCGTACCTCCAGCAAGATGGCTCGCACTCGTAGGACTGTGGCCAAAGCTCGCGAGTGGATTTTCTTCTTCCACCCCTCGTCTTGATTACTTTATTTTTAGGGTGTTTAGCTAGGGGCAAAGTTAGCTCCTTTTTTATTTTTAAGACTACGGTCAACATGATGTATATATTATACCATGGTTGGTATATTTGATCATGTATTATTATACTCTGCTAGTGCAGCATTTTGTATTCACTAGCTTCAGGATCATATGTGACATGTAATTTAGGATGCCTCTTGACTTTCATGTATGATATACTCTTGTAATTATTGTTATTGGATTGAGATAATAGGATCTATCGGCCGTAGAACTGACGTCATAGCATGCTAGAGTTCGCCCATATGTCTTCTAGACAACCTTAACACATTGCGACTTACTTCGATATTCTGCAAGGTGCGGTTGACAATGTCAGTCCTTGTATTTATCCAATATTCTGGGATTGGGGTATGACAATATTTTATTGGTGGCCCATGTAGGTCTATTTTTCAGACTTGTGTGATGACTCATCTTGTTAGAATCTCAATCCTCTATTTTTTTTCTTCGATTGAACTCCACTTGTAACCTGTACTTCTGGCTCTCCTTGAATTTCAAACTTGCTTAACATGATTATTCCATTCTCGTCCCTTGTTGATATCCTTGGGTCCTTATCCTTCAGGGTCACCCCACTTGCTGCTCCTTTCGAGGGTTCCGTTGTACCGATAACTCCAGCAGATCTAGTAGGCCATGGATAGATTTCGATATTGAACCAAGGGCAAGCGTTGGTAGATTTTTATCAGCCGGCTCCGCAAGTCAAGCATATCCGACCAGCACAATCAGCTCCACCAGTCTTGTCGGGACGACCAGTTCAATCCATCCTGCCGTTCATGTCAGCCCAGCCAGCCCAGACAATACCGCCAGTTCTTCTAGTACAACCAGGGCAGGTAGGCTCGCAATTCATGTTAGAGATAATCCAAGCCATAATGATAATACAGCAACAACAACAGAAACAACAACTCCAGCTCTAGTAACAAGTGGTCCAACTCTGCCAGCTTTTTCAGCAAGGACAAGAACAGACCAACACTACTATTTGCCAGGGAGTTAGAGTAGCACTCGAGAACAGTGAGCGTTGTACTCACAACTCGGCGACCAATGTTAGTTGCATGCGCCCAACCAAGTTCCAAGGCACGGAAGATGCAGTTTCAGCATATTCTTGGCTCCAGGACTTTGAGGCCATCCTGGATGCAACCAAGACCCCAGATGATGAGAATGTAGCAGTCGTAAAGCTACAATTATCAGATATTGTCCGAGATTTATGGGCAGCACAAGAAATGGTGCTTTCGAAATCCATTGACTGGAGGACGTTCAAGGAGTATTTCCAAGAGAGGTATTTCTATACCACCGCCAAGTTCCAGCTCCAGCAGCAGTTTATCAACCTCCGCCAGAACACAAGATCGGTCGACCAGTATGCGGCCGAGTTTTACCGACTCAACCGATTTGCTCCCCATATGGTAGCTTCCGAAGATGACCGAGCCAAGAGATTTGAGAAAGGGTTACATCTTGAGCTTCAACAGTTTACGGTGGGCCATAATTATACTACATATGATGCAGTTCTCAGGGCAGCTAGGTCCCAAGAACTTGTCGGCCAGAGATTAGTAGCAAGGATCGGAGGCCAGAAGAGGTCACACTCATGCATGAGAGGCATCAGTATTCAGTCCTCACCTCTCGCACCAGCAGTCAGAACTTCTCGTCCGTCAGCACCTCTAGCCTCCACAGTAACCTCAGTATAATCTACCAGGCAGTCTGTATCAGCATGATGCAGCCACTACGGCAAGCCAGTTCACACCAAAGATCAGTGTAGGAGGGCCAACGACCAGTGTCTCAGATATGGGGTATTTGACCATGTGATTGGTTTATGCTCGCTTCTGTATCCAGAGGCTTCTTCAGTCCGACAGTTACCAGCTCCACCTAGGGCAGCGATTGAAGGCCCGCGAGGACCACCATTAGCAGTTCGACCACTAGTCCAGCGCCCTCTTCCGACGCAGACCCAGCAGTTCCAGCAACAACGTCCAGCGCAGTATGCGCAAGTCCAGCAAGCCCAACCAGCAAGACAAAACCAGCAGCAAGTTAGAGCCACAGCCCCTAGACGTTGGCCTGACGAAACTTTTGGCAACCTAGAGCAGTTGATAGCCGAATGTGCTACAATTATGGGTGAGATTTTGATCTCTCTTTTGCTTGTCTTATTCTTAGGTTCTTGTTGAACAATCTCGTGTTCTGACGCGTTCAAAATACGAAAGTCGTTTCGATCCTTTCATTGAGCAAATGCAAGTTTTTGTCCTACTCTTTCTCCCTCGTATCTCATGGCGCGTGATATCTATCATGTGAACCGACTGCGAGGGTACGTCTTGGATCGGAGTTATGTCTTTGAAAAGATCGTTGGTACCGACTTACTCAAGTCTTGGCTCTTGTCCATTTTGTGAGTCAGCAGAAGGCAAGCGAGGACGAATTCTAAATTGACTGACTCAGGGGTATATGTATTCATAAGCCTCCATTTTCCCCTATGTGATGCTTCTGTGCATTTATTCATTAGTTACTTTTGTAGTTATTTTTATTTTAGTTACTTGCTTAGTATAATTATTTGATTTGTGATGTTATTTCTTGAGCTTTTTCGTGTGTTCCAGCTCGACCAGCCTTGGTGAATTCTGAGGACAAAATTTTTCTAAGGAGGGTAGAGATGTCATACCCGATTTCAGATTTGGTATTTCTTGAATTTCTAGAATTTAATTTTTTCTGATAATGTATTCCTGCTGTATTTCTCATGTTGGTTCTTGTCATTTTATTTATTATTATTTTTTATGTTGTTGAGAGAGACTACCCGAGACCAGTAGAATATCCATTGGCATTGCCATAAATCTGAATTATGGCCCGCATGTAGAATGGATACTTGGTTCGATTCATTTGACTAAACCCATGACTAACCTTTTTCTCTCCTATTAGTATATATATGAGCTTTTCTCTCTTTCTTCTTCTTCATTTTCATTTCCTTCTTCCTTGCTCCTTTCTCCCTCACCCATGTGCACCTCCCCTAGCCGAATCCTAGCACTGGACGTAGCTAGGAAGAGGTCGTTGGACTTAGGCAAGTATATCTTAATCCATGATGAAACCTTAATTTTTGAATTTTTTATATATATATTATTTTTAAGAAATTTCTTTGATGGAAAATGTTTCCCTTGTGTTCCTCATCATTTTTAGTTCTTGGAGTTTTTGGTATTGGTGGATGGATTTTTTGTAGATCTGAGTTTTAAGTTAGGGTTCTCCATGGGTTCCATGAGTTTTTCTTGGTTTTGGATCTATTAAAACATAGTTTTTTTCTAAAACTAGTTGTTTTTTATGATAAAGCATTTTATTTCGTACAGCTTGGCTTTTGTTTCACTTGATTTGGAGTTAAAATAAAAAAAATTATGAAGAAAACAAATTTTTGATTTTTGGAGCTTTCGGCCATAGCTGAACCTGCTGTTGGAGAAGACGAAGTCTTCATGCGGCCAACGACCTATGCGGCAGAGAGCGCTATGCGGCCTGAACTCCTTGCCGCTTACTGACAGCATGCGTCCACCTTGTTGGATGCATGACTGTTCATTACACAAATTGTTCTGGAGCTAATCCTTGAATTGCTTGTGTTTTCACTCACTGAACGAATGAAAAATTCGCTAAGTCCAATAGGGGCATCTATGCGGCAAGCGGACTTATGCGGCATTGGCACTATGCGCCTCTTCTCTTTTGACGCATAACTCTGCTTCACCCTTGCACATCTTTTTATGATTCTTGTCTTTTCTTCCTGGCACACTTTATTGTATGTCACATCAATCAATTTATGTCACCTCACCGACACTTCATTATTGACCCATCACTCAGCTCTGACCCCAAGGCGTAGACTTTAACCCTGAGCATGCGGCCAATAGGTGCATGCGGCCAGTAAGTCCATGCAGCCAGTGGGTGCATGCGGCCAGTGAGTGCATGTGGCCAGTGGGTGCATGCTGCAAGTGAGTCCATGCGGCCAGAAATTTTTATGTCCATTTTGTGTTCCCTTTAATTATTTTCATTTAGTAATTATTTTTAGTGATTTTTGTTATGTGCTTCCTTATGTTGATATAAGTTTATGTTACTAGAAAGTTTTGCATGTAGTTCACGAGACAAGTTTATATACGATTTCACGATCTTTACGACACCGTGAAAATGGTTGTGTTGGAAATCTATTGCATTTGGCATCGGGCAATCGAGTGTGAGTATTGCCCAATGTATCGCGTGTCACGAATACGATATCCCGTGAATATCTCGTACTCGTGACTCGTCATTCTAGGGAGTTCTCAAGTGTCCACGACTCAAGAACTTGAAATAATTTAGTAATGACTAAACAAGATAAGAATTTTCTAAATCATTGGGAGGGAAGAATATTGCGCTACCGGCTACCCCGATCTCTAAGGGCCCAATACAGCATGGAACAACCCTGCTAGACAATGGCTCCATGACTGACCAAGTTTATACGTGCTACGACACTATGAGACAAGTTTATATACAAGTTTATATTTATAAAGCAAGTTTATGATCACAAGTTTAAGTTTATGCTTATAAGTTTAATTTCTGTTTCTGTTAAAGCAACAAGTTATGTTGTAATGATGTTGAATGTGCATTTAAGTTTACTCGACAAGCGTACCCTTGGCCATTCGGGTTGACTGGAGTGCCGGTGGTAGCAATATTCTTAAAATATGCATTTAGTAATTAAGGTCTGTTACAACCCTAGCTAGTTAATCGTAGCAAGCCGTAGAGTTGTTTGGCCGTGCAATGAATGGTGTTACTTTCATTTATAGCTCGCTCTTCTAGTTTCATTTTTCTTTTAGTGCGTGGTTAGGGTGCTAAGTTCTGCTCGGGTGAAGGTCTGCAATCCCGGTCCTTATTTGGTTTAAGGGTTTTGGTCCCGATCCAGAGTAGTTCCTATGCCCTCTTGCCGCTCGTCGCCTTACTTTCTTTTTTTAAGCATTTTTGTTATCAGTTCTTACAGTTATATTTTGAGACAAGTACATTGGTACCGTACATGTCTCGATCTACATTTATTCTTATCTGTCTCTTTTCTGTTAATATTGTGATATGTTTTGTCTATAACATTGAGCTCCTTTGTGGTACTTGTTGCTTGGGGTTCTGACTCCACTGGTTTTATATGGCCAGATTATTCCGAAGAGAACCAGGATCCACCGCACCTCCAACGAGATGGCTCGCACTCGCAGGACTGAGGCCGAAGCTTGCGAGTGGGTTTCCTTCTTCCACCCCTCGTCTTGATTACTTCATTTTGTGGTGTTTATCTAGGGGCAGAGTTAGCTCCTTTTATTTTTGAGACTACAGTCAATATAATGTATATATTAGACCATGGCTGGTATATTTGATCATGTATTATTATACTCTGCTAGTGCAGCATTTTGTATTCACTAGCTTCATGATCATATGTGACATGTAATTTGGGACGCCTCTTTACTTTCATGTATGATATACTCTTGTAATTGTTGTCGTTGGATTGAGATACTAGGATCTATCGGCCTTAGGACTGACGTCATAGCATGCTAGAGTTCGCCCATATGTCTTCTAGACAACCTTAACACATTGCGGCTTACTTCGATATTCTGCAAGGTGCGGTTGGTCATGTCAGTACTCGTATTTATCCAGTATTCTGGGAGCGGAGCGTGACAGATTTAGAAGTAAGAATATTTTTGGATTTTAAATTTGTATTATGGATTTCAAATTTCAAAAAAGAAAAAAAGTATTCGGCCGCCTAGGCGGCGGTCCTCCGCACACCAAGTCCGTCAAGCAAAATTTAGAACACTGCAAAGTATAACAAAAAAGACACAATTATGAAACAGTGAATATTTTAAATGGACAATAAGGATATTGTTATCATAATTTCTTATTGTGAATAATAATCTAAAATTAGAAAGATCTACCAATGTCCCGTTTCCTTGAACTGCAATCCAAACTACATTTTCTCCAGTTTGCCAAACCCAGTACACAAAACTAAAATTACAATATTACTACAAGCAAGAGAGGTGCTTACCAAAACAACAATTTCTTTTAAACAGCTAATACAACATGCCCATAAAACATGAGCTCTGTGCTCCAATATATACAAGTGCCTTGTTAATATGCAGCCAGAGACAACATTTTGATCGGGGATCCAAATTAGACAAATATTAAGGTACTACAAAATTACTGGCAACACATTTTTTGCAGTCGTGCATATTCATGACTGCCAATTTGTTTTTCCAATCCTTGCTATTTTAGGACTGTCAATTGTTTTGAGAGTCCCGATTTTATATATACTTTGGCAGTCCTAGATAAGCACATAACAAACAAAATTTTGACACTACTGGATATGCACATGACTCTAGAATTTTGGCATTCCGAACCAAAAACGAATGCTCTTAACATTTGGCCTTCAAACTAACTTTGAAACTGGAATTCACATTCTCACTGCAGCAACCTTGATGCGCAAGTAACACATGAAGGTCAGAGATGCATATTAAAACATGCATAATACTTGAAAAAGTTCCATAAAAGCAGAGATACAGAGCTAAAAGATCACCCAAGTTCTGTGTCTGACTTCAAAAGGAAAACAATGAATAAATACCACCACATCAGAAAGGCAGTGTCTCAGGGTTCCTGAGTATGGCGATAACCTGGTATTATTCAAGTCATGAGTGGAAATATAATCATCACAGTAACATGACTGTTGAAATGAACATCTTCAGGAACATAAATAGAAAATAAAACTCAAATCTCTCGGAATATAAAATTACATATGCCAGTTGATTGTTCCATGTAGGTCTTCCCATCAAACTTGTACCAAACACAAGGCACATATACCTTTGAACGAACATAACATTCATCTTTTAACACTGTATTTCACACGACAGTATATGTATAAAACGCCACTCTATAATAGGAGTATAATAACCCCTCAGTAAATAATAGGTTAAGGTGTAACTGACACGAAAACAAAAAACACACCTGCAATAATTATATACAAGTCTACCAGGAAATGCATCTAATATTCCCTGTAAAGATCGAGTCCATCAACCATATTGTTGCCTCCCAGCATCCGATTGATGACAACCGTTGCTGCTCCCTGCCCAGAAAATAGATTTTCCTGCAACTTTTCTGCAATTTGCAGCGATGATACAGCTTGAGCTGCAATCAGCCCTGCTGAGAGCTCTACTCCTCGATACGATCGCTCAAAGATAGGAGATTGGAGATCCGTTACATGTACCCGAGGTGGCAATGTCTGGCCAATATCCCAATTATTCCACTTGCAACCAGATCCATGTCCCCATCCCTGTCCTTCAACAGAATGCCTTTCTAAGCTCTGATAACCCGTGAAAATGCCGATATTTCCAGAACGGTTCCAGGGATTACATCTCCTATTAGTGTTCACCACGAAATGATGAGAATCTTCTGCATCTTCCCCTACAAGGACATGTAGAGCAACAGCCTCGGCTATTGCAGCACCTTCCTCATCCAGCCGTTGTTCTTTCTTCTTCTGTTTCTTCATTTCCAACTCGGAGCGTATGGCTGCAGAGTTTGCCAGTGCTTTCTCAAGGCGCCTTTTTCTCTTCTCGGCCTGCTTCAGGCGATCAAGTTCGCCTTTGGCCTGCTTCTTCTTCCCCTTTTTCAATGCTGGAGCTGACTGACCATTACCCGCTTTCTCCATGACAACTGACGTATTTTTCTCCACTTTTTAAAAATTAACCTCGAATTGAATTCCTTCAAACTGATTATTACAGGAAGAAACTGACTTCTATATTCATTTCTTTAAATTCCAAAACTGAATCATCTATAACTTATAGACTCTTGTTGAAAAATAAGGGAAGACTTTAACAGCTAATGCTGCAGGCCTACACCCATTCAGGTCTGATGGAGTATCTCATTTTGCGAACAATGCAATCCCAAAACCAAACAACTGGAGATAGTAGGAGAGAGAAATGAAAAGCTTTGATCGATGCATCTATTATGGCTTTTTTCCCAGACTTCGCGCAGCCCACACCCATATTTGTATTAAAAGCACCACAACAAGGGGACCAGAACCTTCACACTATCAAACTGACGGTTGAAATGCCCAATCAAACAGCTCATAAGGACTAGCAGGGAAATCAGAGAATAGTCAGCAATCAAACTCTCAAACATAAAGAACTTATGAAAGCAGAAAATTATAATTAAAAGAGTAGGGAAAACAAGAATCAAACAAGAAAAAGATATGCCAGGTTATTGGACATGCATTACACTATATGCATTATACTTTTGTTATTCGTAATCCATAGTAAACACTCCTCTCATTTGCCTAATCAACACTTGTCATAAATTCATTATTCATATATAAAAAATTCAACCACACACAATGTTCCATGTTAGATGCACAAGTGCACATCTAAAGTCGAAACCAAAGAATCTTACTTTTCAAATGAAGACATTTGAACCTAGGACCCATTTCCCAAGAGTACTTTTGGCAACATAAACCAGAAAGAATAATACTTCTGAACTGAAGGCAGCTACTGATGTGTGTTTCATTATTCATATATAAAAAACATAAATTCATTATTCATATATAAAAAATATAAACTGAAACAGATTACTATGGAACAAAGGTTTCATTTAGATGTACAGGTCCATACCTACACCGAAGGAATAATACTTCTGAACTGAAGGCAATTTCCCAAGTGTGTTTTTGGCAAACATGAAACTCTTAACTATGAAACTAAGGTTTCACACGGGTAGCATGAAACCTAAGAAACAACCTCCACAGTTATTTGGGAGCATAAACCTTGTAAACCTATGCTGAATTGGTAGCAATATAACTTATCTTTTGGGTTTCACTGGCTTTCGATGATTGTTTCAATTTGAATGGCTTTTGATGCTTGTTTTGATTCGAAACCATGAGAGAGAAGTGAAGCCCATATTTTGAAGCTTTCTAAATAAAATAATAAATATTTTGATGAGGTTTCACTTCAGAAAGAGTAACACACAGGGTTCTAAAAAGCATAGATATCAAGGGAGTGACCACTCACTTTTCTGAATCTCATCAAACCAGAGTTTTTTAAGGTTTTAATGTTGCCAAACAGCTGAGTGTCTGAGACTGCATGAAACTGGGGTTGGATTTATGAGGTATCAAGGCTTTACAAGGAATTTTATGTTTACAAAAGCATCTAAGCCTCTCAACCAAATAGAAGTTCCCTGAAAGGTCTGAAAGGTACAGATTTGTATCTACAATAGGTTATATTTTAGATATAAAATGTGCGAAAACTCATCCCAAGAGGATTATATTGGTCCATCTGATAAGAAAGAGAAGTGCCATGCCAATGATTGTTTTCATATAAAGCATAGAAAAGACATATTTTTCTCAAACTTCCGTTTATCACAATGACCTATTCAACATTATAAATTAAATGAAGCAGACTTTCCCAGCTCTTATCTTCCTCCCCATTCAACTTTTTCCACTTGATGACGTAACTAAAGAGACTATTAGAAGATTAAAACAAAGCATATAAACAGTGTTGAGGCTTCAAGAGTTCAAAAGTGAATAGAGGATTCCGCTGCCAAAGCCAGCATGAAGAGTATAGTGGAAGAGATATAGATCGAGCCCAAGATGAAAGACAATTAATAGTATACCAATAGAAAACCAAGCAACCAAGCGAATGGTAGTCAACATGGGGCCGACTAAGATATAAAGTTAAGATTTGGGTTAGGTAAAATTCACGGCAGCTAGACCTATTATGGGACAACTTATTATAGCCAAAACAAACTAGAAAATACATCATTTAATTACAAATGTACAAAATCATTACAAGAGAAGTATTAGAGATCTAGAAAAGAAGAGGGCAGAGAATTTGCCATACAAGGAGGAATCAGTTATATCAACTCTTGAATGAGATGAACAGATGAATAGTCAGTGTCATACCAAATATCATGGGAAAGTGAAAACATACACAAAACATAACTTGTTATCTTCATCTATAATATTATTTTATGTTCAGGACTCTTAAGTGTGGCTAACCAAGCATGGGATTGCTATAGGATTTATATTTCAGACACCGCCAGTGGAGTTGAAAATATCCGGCGTGTCTGGATGCTTTGCCACATCACCCTTATTTTCATGGGGCAGTTATTCAGGACGTACTGGTGGAGTCTTTCGACACTACCGCGGTGTATCAAATAATTATCCAACATCCTCGAACATTGCAAAGAGACTCAGTCGAAAAATTACACAGCTTAATTCAGACCCTAATGCTAAGAGTCTGTGTAGGGCCCTCCTTCCCTCCCTCTACAACTCCCAACCAACATGCAGTCTATAACTCCAAAATACATGAACTATGTCATCAGAACTCAGAATAAGAGAGTACCAGATTTAAGATTTACACCTTTAGCATATGAAATGACAAATTGGTTAGTAGTACTGATCCAGGTCAAGCCAAAGGTGTTGGGGACAATCAACAACCGTACAAAACATTGAGTTACCACTGTTTGGATAGCTAAATTTGCAAATCAGCAAACATACTTATCGCAAGAAATTAACCTTCTTTTGTCCGTATTTGGCCCACAACAGCATTTCAAGTTTGCATATTACGTTCCATATCCTTCATTGTACTCACAGCCAAATCAGCTGCATATGCAAATGCAACATCTAGGAAGCATTAATGAGGATTATCATCAACTTCATATTCCAATAACTGCCAAGAAGTTCACCAATATTTATCTGCCACCTCACTTGTCCAATACAGAATTATACTTCCATTGTTTAGCTTGCTTCATTTGAAACACCGAATATCTATTGAATATATATGTAATTGAAGCTATCCAAACAATCGTTGCAATTGCAGGTAAGGGTATTCTTGTATTTGTATATGCTCTCAATGCATCTGAAAATTCATCAACCCAAAAAACCTCTTAAAATTAACAACCAACAAATAAGAGTTGCAGAACTTGTTCTAATCCTAAAAATCTTTGTTGACTCAACCACATTAAAAGAAGCCGCAGGGACAATTCTAGTCTTTGGGACTTAAAACCCTTCAAATTTTCAGAAGGCATATGAAATTCACTTAAAATACTTGGGAACATTTTGAAAGGACTTTCCCTAGGTTTCAATTGATTTTCATTCCAAATGAAGTGAAACACATCTATTGAAAAAAAAAAGGGGGGGGGGGGGGGGGGGGGGGGGGGGGGGGGTAGTGCCCCGTTTCTCATGTTCGGGGAGCGCGGCTAAAAAATACTTGGTATCGTTCGATCAGGACAGATTGAATCAAGATCCTTTCCTCGTTATGGATTGGTTTCTTCGGAATTAAGTCCCACATTCAGCAGATTGTGCCTTAAGGAAGGATTCGACGGCAGAGTCGCGAGGGGCCCTTCCGTTGCGCTGGTATCTTTGTCCGTTTTCGATGCCCCTTGGTTGCTTTCTTGTTGGTTTTGTGACTTGCGTTTTCTTGAACAGTTTCGATGGATTTCATTGTCTTCGTTCGTTGAACTTCGCATTTCGTATCGAACTCTGGGAGACCGAGACAAGAGATATTGATCATCTGTTGGTGCGTGCAGGTGATCGTGTAAGCGACACGCAAACGGAGTCTTGAAGATCTCCCATTTCTCTTTTCCGATTCACCAACTTGTGATTGGTCTTGCCTTCGATTAGCTCCCTTCTTTCAAGTCTTCACTCAACAATCTGACGCGTTTGTGCGTTCCGATCAACGATACCATAATAATAATAACTGAGTTAAGATAATAAGAAGTAAACTTGGAACACTTACGCTTGTCACACAAAATCACTGTACGATCATATTGTTGCGTGCTTGTCCGCTATGCATGTATCTATTTTATGTTTCAGTTGTAGCTATAATTCATTCATCTATAACGGTAAAATGAATAGTGCATAACTTGCAATGTGATCACTTGAACATGTGGACTATGCTATGGAATTATGCTGAATCCTTATATTCCATGCATGTTGTCTTGAAATGTGTTGTTTGATAACTTAGTTTTAGATGTCACATGGTCACGGACAACTTGTGCACAAGGTGTAAGATTTCTGCGAACGATCGTCGGAAGACTGGAACCGATTCGTCCTAGGCGAACGTTAGTATAGTCGTGCTAAAAGCCTTGCACGGGTGAGTTCGGGACTTGCAGCGGAGCTATCTACTCGCGACTGCAAGGATTACCGTATACTTTAACTATAACTCGTCATGTATGGCTATGCCAGTGACGCCATATGTTTGTATATTTAAACTATATGGCTATGCCAGTGACCCCATATGTTTGTATATTTAAACTGTGCAAGCTAACTATGTCTTCGTGGCAGGGAAGAACATGGTAAATTTTGTGTAGGTGGTTCAAACGAACAGGTAAAAGTCACCAAATGGTAGCATGTTTATTTCAGTCATTTCATATCTATTGCATGTTGTATCTTGAACTAAGACAAATAGAAAGACCACAATAATAACGTTTATGCTTCACATGAATAATGTGTCGATTTCGTTAGTTGGGTTAGCTTGCCCTCACCGATACTTTTCAAAGTAATGACCCTCATTGCAGCAGGTTTCCTGAGCCAAGGCGACGCGGCGAGGAGCTGAAGCTTCTTCCCCCAACCAGTCAATTACTCGGTGCACTTCGTTCATGTATTTTGAAGCTTGTACAAAATATACGGAGCTCGTGCACACATCTTATGCATCTCCGAGGCAAAACAATAGCTTCGCCCGAAGGTGTCTATTATGTTTTGAAGTTTTAGTATGTGATGTAATGTATGGAACGGCTATCTCATTTTGAGTCCATCATGTAAGCCGGCACCACTTACTTTTGAGTCAAGAGTTTGTAACAAAGATGTATATTATCAAAGAAGAGAATTTTTCTTCGTTTCATTGTGTGTTCTTTAGCTTCCATACTCTGTTTTTGTATTTCTATATATATCATTATGCTAGGCCTTGTGCGGACGCACCTTACGCTCGCACGGCATCACGCCCAGGGGACGATTAGCGATTCTGCGAAATCGGGACGTGACATATTGGTATTAGA
The DNA here is from genome assembly GCA_036927795.1 of Iris macrosiphon. Lineage (NCBI taxonomy): Eukaryota > Viridiplantae > Streptophyta > Magnoliopsida > Asparagales > Iridaceae > Iris > Iris macrosiphon. Next base: position 277,553,891 of record JAYESA010000004.1, on the reverse strand, counting down.
GCACGGCTTTATATCCTTTGGCCTCGTGTCAGAAAAGTTTTCTTGAAACGATCGTGTCCCTCCCAGTTGAACTCTTGAAATCGTTTAACCAAAATGAGATGCGTTCCATACAGTGAGTCCTTAATACTCTATGAGACTGATGTAAGTTTCTTTGTTTTTGAAGGAATGGCTCAAGCATAGGGAACATCACAAGCGCAAGTAGATGTGCAAGTGCAAGCAAGTAGTTCTGGCACTTCGGCCAGCTCCGAGAGCCAATGACATGCGCGCCCCGTTGATCCAGTTGAGCGGATGATGCAAATGCTTGAGGCGTAGCAGCGAAGGGACGAGGCTCGACAGGACAAATTCGAGAAAAATCTAGAAGCCCGGTTCGCGGTCCAACAGAAGCAGGTAAATGTCCTGCAACAGATCGTTCAAACTATTGCCTCCAACCACTCCGCAACGACAGCATGGACACCGGTGGGGCAACCAACACTTGAAGTCAAGACGTCTCAAACCCCAAAGAAGAAGGATGTGACTACTACCTTCGACTTTGCCGACTTCAAGAAGGTCTGCAACACGTCTTTTCGTGGGACTGAGAACCCCGTCGTGGCTCTAGATTGGCTAGCCGGGGATTGAAGATCACTTTAAACTGCTAGAAGTACCCGAGATCAAACGAGTCGCCTGTGCCCAACTCCAACTTCGTCTGAACGCGCATGATTGGTGGAATGTACATTGAAGATCTCTCTCCGCAGACGGTGAAGGTGAGACGATCTCATGGGCTACCTTCCGTAGCGCGTTCAAGGAGAAGTTTATTCCTCCACCCGTTCGTCGTCAAAAGGAGAACGAGTTCGTGCGTCTGCAACAAGGAAACATGACCGTAAAGCAGTATACAGCAGAATTCAACCGGCTCGCCAAGTTTGCTAGCTCCTATCTACCCAATGCGGCAAGTCGAGCCAGAAGATTCGAAGGTGGCCTGCGTCCTGCAATTCAAGCGCACGTAGTCGTTCCTCAGTACGAGACGATGCGGGAAGTCCTTAACCATGCCCTCGTCCTAGAACCGCAATATCCTTCAACTACTGTCGGCGTTGTGCAGCATTCTCATCAAAAGCGCCCTAGTCACACGGGAAGACACAACGCTCATAAACATCCAAACAATTGTGGTTCTCAGGGCCACAATCCGGGACGTGGTCAAGGGCTACATTGTACCTTCTGCAACAAAATGGGGTACACGATCGCCGACTGTCGCCGTAAGAACAGGGTATGCTTCATCTGTGGTCATTCGAGTCATCTAGTCGGTAACTGTCCTAAGAACACCCACTATTTCCCTCGTCGCCGTCTTCAACAGCATAATCTAGCTCAGGTGCCCCAAGCAAATCGGCTTGCGCAACAACATAAGCGTCGTCTAAATGTTGTGGGCTGGGTCTTTACATTGACGCGGGACGAGACGTTCGCCTCGGACATCGTAGTGACAGGTGTATTGCTTTTCAATAATGTTCCTGCATAAATACTATTTAATTCTGGTGCCACGCATAGTTTTGTATCGGCGAGCTTCGCCAAAGAACATGATTTCTCTCAGACACCGTTAAGCCTAAAGCTTAGCGTCAGTACCCGTCGAACATGGACTTGCCTGCTAACTCAGTTTGTCGCGACGGCTGCATTTGTATCAGAGGAAGAAAATTGTCACTCGATGCTATAGTTCTAGACATCATAGACTACGACATCATTCTGGGGATGGATTGGCTCGGCGCTTGCTCGGCCACTATTGATTGCGCGGAAAAGAAAGTCGTGTTTCGTCTACCTGGCGAGACCGAATTTTGCTACACGTACAGTCCTGAGTCGAAAGCGTCGAACGCCTGCATGGTGATTTCTGCAATATCTGCTCGACGGATGATACATTCCGGCTGTGAAGGGTACTTGGCGTCCGTTCGAGACACACAGCGAGATTGTGCAAACGTAGAGTCTACTTCCGTTGTGGCAGAATTTCCTGATGTGTTTCCAAAAGAGCTGTCTGGCATACCGCCCGACCGAGAGATAAAGTTCACTATAGATACACTTCCAGATACTCGGTCGATTTCCAAAGCTCCGTATCGAATGGCCCCTGCCAAACTGAATGAGCTGAAGGTCCAACTACAAGAACTACTCGGTCGTGGGTACATCCGTCCGAGTGTATCTCCGTAGGGGGCGCCAGTACTATTTGTGAAAAAGAAAGATGGTTCGATGCGACTCTGCATTGACTAACGAGAGTTGAATAAATCTATCGTTCGAAACAAGCACCTCCTTCCCAGAATCGATGACCTCTTTGATCAACTGCAAGGAGCATCGGTATTCTCTAAAATCGATCTTCGTTCGGGCTACCACCAACTGAAGATCAAGCCAGACGACGTGTCGAAGTCAGCCTTCGGCACTCGCTATGACCACTATGAATTCTTAGTTATGCTGTTTGGATTGACCAATGTCTATGCCGCCTTCATGGATTTGATGAATCGAGTATTCCGGTCGTGCTTTGACAAGTTTGTAGTAGTGTTCATTGATCATATCTTGGTGTATTCAAAGAACAAGAAGGAACATGAGAAGCACTTGCGGACTGTGCTTTAGACTATTCGGGACAACAAGCTATACGCAAAAATGAGCAAGTACGAATTTTAGCTAAGCAGTGTATCTTTTCTCGGGCATATCATTTCTGCGGGAGGCATCTCAGTCGATCCGAAGAAAGTTGAAGCCATCGTCGAGTGGAAGCAACCTGCCTTAGTCGGTGAAATTCAAAGATTTCTCGGGTTAGAGGACTATTACTGACGATTCGTAAAAGACTTTTCTAAAATTGCTTCACCCTTAACTCGCCTCAATCAAAAAGGAGTCGCATTTGAGTGGTATGCCGACTGTGAAGCTTCGTTTCAAGAATTAAAGCAGTGTCTCGTCTCTGCTTCGATACTTGCACTGCCGGACGAGAATATGGGATTCCAAATATTTAGCGACGCCTCAGGACAGGGCTTGGGAGCTATGCTCATGTAACAAAACAAGGTGATAGCTTTTGCTTCGAGACAATTGAAGACGCATGAGCGCAACTATCCGACACATGATCTATAACTCGCGGCGATTGTAATCGCACTGAAGTTGTGGCGACACAACCTTTATGGTGTGGCTTGCCAAATTTTTACTGATCACCAGAGCCTCAAGTATCTTTTCACTCAGTCGGACAAAAACCTATGACAAAGGCGTTGGCTAGAACTGATCAAAGACTACGACTTGTCGATCAACTACACTCCTGGCAAATGAAATATTGTAGCAGACGCGTTGAGTCGAGTATTTGCGGGATCTCTATCCGTCAACTGCAGGCTACAAAAAGAATTGGAGAGTATGGACATTGAGTTACGAATTCGATATCGAGACGGACCGATTGGGGGATCACTAGCTCAGTTCCTCCTTGAACCGAGCCTGATAGAAAATGTCAAGTCCGCTCAGACGAACGACCCATTCTTGTTGAAGATGCGCGAGCAGATTCAGCAAGGAAGACAACCGACTTTGCAGTGGATGAAAGCGGAACGTTGCGGGTAAGAGGAAGACTGTGCGTACCCAACGATGCAGAACTTGGAAAGGAGATTCTCAGAAAAGCTCACTATCTAGTCTATATGTATCACATCATAGAAGTAAGAAGATGTATCAGGATCTCCGCACGATCTTCTATTGGCACGGCATGAAGAAAGATGTGGCGCTCTTCGTGTCACAATGCTTGTCTTGTCAGAGAGTAAAGACTGAGCACCAGAGGCCGGACGGAGAAATACAGAACCTTGCTATCCCGGAGTGAAAATGGGACCATATCACGATAGACTTTATTGTTGGCTTGCCGAAGACGCAACAGAAAAACGATGTCGTCTGGGTCATCGTCGACCGATTAACCAAGTCAACGCACTTCATTGTCATCAAAGTTACTTGGAGCATCGATCGTCTGGCTCAGATATACCTTGATGAGATAGTTCGACTACACGGTGTGACAGTGTCTATCGTTTCAGATCGGGACGGACCATTCTTATCACGTTTTTGGGAAAGCCTTCAGTCAGCTATGGAGACCAAGTTGAAGTTCAGTTCAGCGTACCATCCTCAGACTGACGGCCAAACGGAGCGGGTGAACCAGATCCTTGAAGACATGCTACGCCTATGTTCGATTGACTCGAAGTCAAGTTGGGACGTCCATCTACCGTTGGCAGAATTTGCATACAACAATAGTTATCAGTCCAGCATTCAGATGGCTCCGTACGAGGCTTTATTTGGGCGAAAGTGCACATCGTCTATCTGTTGGGATAAAGTTGGCGAGTGACAGATCCTCGGCCCGAAACTAGTAGAGCAGACCGTTCAGAAGGTTCGGCTAATCCGAGAGCGATTAAAGGTGGCACAAAGTAGACAGAAGAGTTATACGGACATCCACAGACGACCTCTTGAATTTACAGCTGATGATCACGTGTTTCTCAAGGTCACGCCGATGCGAGGAGTTACGAGATTTGGAGTAAAGGGGAAGCTAAATCCGCGATTTGTTGGTCCGTTCGAGATTCTCAGGCGAGTCGCCCCAGTTGCATATCAAATTGCCCTACCACCAAGCCTATCAGACGTACATGTTGTCTTTCACGTGTCCCAGCTGCGGAAGTACGTGCATGATCCGAGTCACGTGGTAGATTTTAGTCAGTTCGATTTGCAAGCAACTTGTCCTATATAGAAGAACCTGTGCAGATCATCGATCGAAAGGATAAGCAGCTCCGAAATCGTTCAGTCCCGCTCGTGCGCGTACTCTGGCGGAACCACGCGGTCGAGAAGTTGACCTGGGAATTTGAATCAGACATGAAGGAAAAGTTTTCTCGTTGTTTTCTTAAGGGTAGGTTCCATTCCTAGGTTTCGAGGACGAATTTTTTTATTAGTTGGTTAAGATGTAGTGCCCCGTTCCCCTTGTTCGGGTATCGCGGCTAAGAAATACTTGGTTTCGTTCGATCGAGACAGATTGAATCAAGATCATTTCCTTATTATGGATTGGTTTCTTCGGAATCAAGTCCCACATTCAGCGGATCATGCCTCGAGGAAGGACTCGGCGGCAGAGTCGCGAGTGGCCCTTCCGTAGGGCTGATTTTTTTGCCCGTTTTCAATGCCGCTTTGTTACTTTCTTGTTGGTTTTGTGACATGTTTTCTTGAACGGTTTCGATAGATTTTATTGTCTTCGTTCGTTGAACTTCGTATTTCGTATCAAACTCTGGGAGACCGAGGCAGGAGATTAATCATCTGTTGGTGCGTGCAGGTGATCGTGTAGGCGACGCGCAAGCGAGTCTTGAAGATCTCTCATTTCTCTTCTCTGATTCACCAACTTGTGAGTGGCCTTGCCTTCGATTAGCTCCCTTCTTCCAAGTCTTCACTCTTAACAATCTGACTCGTTTGTGCGTTCCGATTAATGATACCATAATAATAATAACTGAGTCAAGATAATAAGAAGTAAACTTGGAACACTTATGCTTGTCACACAAAATCACTACACGATCATATTATTGTGTATTTGTCCGCTATACATGTATCTATTTTATGTTTCAGTTGTAGCTATAATTCATTCATCTATAACTGCAAAATGAGTAGTACATAACTTGCAATGTGATCACTTGAACAGGTGGACTATGCTATGGAATTCTGTTGAATCCTTATATTTCATGCATGTTGTCTTGAAATGCTTTGTTTGATAACTTAGTTTTAGACGTTGAATGGTCACGGACAACTTGTGCACAAGGTGTAGAGTTCCTGCGAACGGTCGCCGGGACACCGGAACCGATTCGTCCTAGGCGGAATGTTAGTATAGTCGTGCTAATGGCCTAGCACGGATGAGTTCGGAACTTGCAGCGGAACTATCTACTCGCGACTGCAAGGATTACCGTCTACCTTAATTATAACTCGTCCTATATGGCTATGCCAGTGACCCTATATGTTTGTATATTTAAACTGTGCAAGCTAACTATGTCTTTGTGGCAGGGAAGAACATGGTAAATTTTGTGTATGTGGTTCAGACGAATAGGTAAAAGTCATCGAACGATGGTATGTTTATTTCAGTCATTTCATATCTATTGCATGATGTATCTTGAACTAAGACAAAGATAGAAAGACCACAATAATAACTTTTATGATTCACATGAATACTATGTCGATTTGGTTAGTTGGGTGAGCTCGCCCTTACCAGTACTTTTCAAAGTACTGACCCCTGTTGCAACAGGTTCTCCGAGCCAAGGCGACGCGGCGAGGAGCTGAAGCTTCTTCCCCCAACCAGTCCATTACTCGGCGCACTCCGTTCGTGTATTTTGAAGCTTGTACAAATCATCCGGAGCTCGTGCACACATCTTATGCAGCTCCGAGGCAAGGCGATAGCTTCGTCCGAAGGGGTCTATTATCTTTTGAAGTTTTAGTATGTGATGTAATGTATAGAACAACTATCTCATTTTGAGTCCATCTTGTAAGCCCGCATGGCACCCCTTACTTTTGAGTCAAGAGTTTGTAACAAATATGTATATTATCAAAGAAGAGAGCTTTTCTTCGTTTCAATGTGTTCTTTAGCTTTCGTACTCTGTTGTTGTATTTCTATATATATCATTATGCTAGGCCTTGTGCGGACGTGTCTTACGCTCGCACAGCATCACGTCCGGGGGACGATTAGCGATTCTGCAGAATCGAGACGTGGCAGGGGAGTGGGGGGGGTGTAAACCTTCCCGAGCAGTGATCTTAACCCCCCACCCACCACAATGACAAGTACAAGATGTCATGGTATTCTAGGGCTAGCTTGTCTTATTTTTCCTGTGTCTATTCAGGACATGCGACATAAAATGTGCATAGGTTGACCAAAGCACCACATGACATAATATGTGCATAGGTTAATACCCTTAATAGGGATAAACAAATACAGGAGTTCATTATGATATTAATCTATCTGTAAAGAAAATCCAATTCTTTTTGTACTCTCAATTTATTAGCACTTTTGGAAGAGAATTTAAAATAGAATTTGAAGGTACCCCGTCGCTCTGTTCTTGAAGAGAGTTCATTATCCCCAACTAAAGGTAAGAGATTTTTCCTAAAAATACTATAGTGTCAACATGAAATCCATGTATTTTGAAAACTTAGAAACCCGGTCTTCAATAGGCTACATAATCTAATTGCGAAATCATGAGTTTTAAGGTTAAAAGATGGATATCTAGTTTCCAAATGCTACCCAAGCCTCACAGAAGGATTTAGAAAATTTTGAAGGTCCTCAACTTATAGTTAATTGACTTCTTAACAACCCAAGCTGTATGTCACACACAATTTTCCCCCGCCCAAGTTTGCTTTGCATAACCTCTCAAAAGGGGCTTATTTCTAGAAGTTCTAGGATATCTAGAGTTGTGTTTCTTGAAAGCTCCAGCCTATTCTATAGTTCTAGATATATCTAGGCTTGTAAATATTTACCATATTTGTCTTGTAAATATCTTGTATCTAGAAAGCTATAACCGGTAGAATTATGACAAGTGGTACAATCCTATTCACTCATGTAAGGCCCTTGATGCTATATAAAGGGAAGGGGTCACCTCCTCAAACCATCCAGTCCATTCAAGAGTTGTAATCTTCTCTAAAAGTAAAACTTTTCAACTCCCATTCTCTCTGTTGATCTGTTCCACTTTTTCTTGTACACTTAAGTCTCTTTAGCTAAGTTAATTGTGGAAAAAGGCTTGCATGAGTCCTAGAGGAGGAAGGACATGTCACACGGATAGAATTGAAGGAAAAATAATTAAGTCCATGACATATAGCTGCATGCATTCCTTCTTAAAGTTTACCCTCGTGTCACAATAAATTTGATTGGGAAAGGTCAATGCCAAAAGAAGACTTACCGGTCTGTCTTTACTAAAAATCAAGAAATGAAAGAACCTGTAAAAATCGACAAAAATGGCTCTTAAAGGACTCCAATGGGACCCCATTGGGATATAAAGCCCTATGACAGAGAAAAACAGTTTCTTTACATTTCCAAGCCCCTCTCACTCCTATGCTGTGATCACATATACCAAAGCCCAATGGTCATATCTTCTACCTAATTAGTAATGCCTATCTGAAATACAATCATATAAACTATATATCTAAGGTGTGAAGATATATTCACGCACAAAATTCTGGAATAAGATGGAGAAAGACTACAATCAACTCTGGCTGCAAATAATTGAACATGAAATTTTTTAAGTCATCTGACAGAATCTACAAGATACACAGTTACATATTTCCTGATGGGGTGCACCAACTGATTTAGGGATTGAATAGTAATGAGTTTCCTACTCATTCTGTTTCAGATTACGGTTTCAGTCACTTAAGTAGAATACTTAAGATATACTAAGCCAAGATAATGAAACGTGAAATTGTCCATACACAACATTAACTGGTGGTTCAATATTCTTACATAGTATTTCAGTGTAATGAAGTTTGTTATTTGTACTCTCGAGCTCTTTTTGGAAAATGATAGATCCAAATTGAGTACAACACACACAACCAAGCATTTCAAGTTTCAAAGATTCTATATTTGCATATTACACGTCCCATAATAAGCAGCATATTCCTCCTTTTATAAAATATAAATACAAACTAAAATTTGAAACTCTCAAGGGTCACTCCGACCCTAATTGAATGTCTCGGCCCCAAAATCTCTATAGAACATAACCAAATTGCAGAATCCGAATCCATCTACACTAGAATAGTACTAACATCACATCCCAACTCTGTAACTAAAGGCATACTTTTAAAGAAATAGCACTTCAACAAATAACAATATTCTAACCCTCTCAAATTCAATCCACTGAAGGAATTATGCTGACTAATTCATCAATATGCACGAGAACCAACTTGGAAAGACGGTTTCACCGACCTTTCAAACTCCCAATTGCTCTTGAATTCTTAGTTATTTCGTTAACTAAAGCACTATTTCGATAATTAAATGTTTATTTCTTCCCTCTATATAATTCTGATGCCTAAAAGATTCAAACTTCCCATCATATACTCAATTCCAACAATCAAAACCCTAATCCAAATTCCACAATCCCAAAAAATCCATGATATCACCCATTCACCATCAGAAACTCCTAATTTTACGTCTGTTAGAGTTATTTTATTTTATTATTTATCATATGAGGGTATAATAGTAATTGTGGGTGTATTGTATATTTATATAAATAGACATGAGATGCAACCTAGGGTTTTAGGCCCTTGCAATCTCCTTTCTCATATTCTCTCTTCTCCTACTTCTCCTTCTCCTCTCCATCTCCAAACTTCACTTGGTATCAGAGCATATATATTTTTCGTCTACTTTTCATGATTCGCCGTTCGTCGTTCGCTGTTCGTGGTCGTTCGTGGTTCGTTTATGAGATCTAGGGTTTCTACAGATCTCCGTTGGTTATTCGTCGTCGGTTGAGGTTCGTTGTGAGATCTAGGGTTTCAAAGATCTCGTCTTTCTGTTGCATCTGCAAGTATGGTGGGGACCGAATCTTCTAGCGAGGTTAATAGTGGTGGTGGTAGCGGAGGTGGTTCTCCTTTTACTGTTATTCATAATGATGAATTGGGAAAGTCGATTACAGCGGTGAAACTGAATGGTGCGAACTATCTTGCCTGGTCCAAGTCTATCAAAGTGGTGTTAAGGGCGAAGAAGAAGTTGAAGTTTTTGACCGAAGAACCCCTGCCTGAAACGTCCGCTGAGTATGAAGATTGGATGAGTGCAGATGCATACGTTATGTCATGGTTGTGGCATAGTATGGAACCACATATCGCTGCTAATGTTCAGTGGTGTGAATCAAGCAAACAGATTTGGGCATCTCTGGAAGAATCTTATTCGCAGAAGCGAAACGTTGCCCGTATCTATGAGTTGTACGAGTTATTGTTCAATACAAAGCAAAATGGGAAGCCTGTGAATGAATATCTGGCTTCAAAGAAGGCTTTGTGGGAGGAACTGCTTCAATATCATCCTGTTACTACTGATTTGAAGGAAGCTCGGAGACAGAAGGAAGAGTTTCATGTTTCACTCATCCTTGCCGGCTTGGATCCTGCGCTCGAACCTTATAAAGCTCAAATCCTTGCTGGAGAGCAGTTACCTACGGTGGCAGATACTTTCTCCCGTCTCAATCGTTCCTTTCTGGGACAGAGTTCTGTGGTGCCGAGTACTGACTCTTCTGCCCTAGTTTCTAGTGCTGTTGGTCGTGGTGGTGGACGTGGTATTGGACGTGGCGGTAGAGATGGTGGTCGTAGTTTTGGTCGAGGAGGAGGCCGTGGTGGTAGAGACAATGGTCGTGGTGGTGGTCGCGGTGGTGGTGGTGGCCGCGGTGGTGGTGGTGGTGGCCGTGGTCAACCACGAAAGTGTAACTATTGTGGAATGCTCGGTCATGTAGAAGACTATTGTTGGGACAAATGGGGCAAACCAGAATATGCACATCAAGTGCATGATGAAAATATGCAGTCCCAGGACACCACTTCTGCTCCCAGAGATGATACTTCGGGTTTCAATCAGACTTCAACGTCCGATACCTCATCTCCATTTCAACAGATCCTCCAGAAGTTGAACGAGCTTGCTAGTACCACCTCCCAACCTACTGCAACCATGGCACATATAGGTAATCCTGCTTTTGTGGCAACCCAGTCACCATCCACCTCTTGGGTCATCGACTCAGGAGCGAGCTCTCACATGTCTGGTATAACATCTATCTTTCATAATCGTAGTTCCATGAAACATAATATTATCTTGGCTGATGGGTCTACTCGTCCTGTGCTTGGGAAAGGTGTCATTCACCCTACTCAATCACTATCATTATTTGATTCATTATATGTGCCTAATTTTCCATTTAATTTGTTATCTGTGAGCCAGTTAACCAAATCTCTTCAATGTTCTGTGACATTTTCTCCCAATTCGTGTATTTTTCAGGACCTCAGGACGAAGAAGACGATTGGTTCGGAGCATGAAAAAGATGGACTGTACTACTTGGATCTACCTGGAAAGGCCTTCACTTCTGTTTCTACTTCTCCGTTGCAGTGGCATTATCGTTTGGGACATCCGTCTTTGGCTAAGTTGCGTCAAGTTGTTCCTAGTTTGAGTCATGTATCTAGTCTTGAATGTGAGGCTTGTCAGTTAGGCAAGCATCACCGTAGTTCCTTTCCTCGTCGTAGTGAGAGTCGTCAATTAGAGTCTTTTGATCTTGTTCATTCTGATATTTGGGGTCCGTCTAGAGTCAAAAGTCCGAAAGGATTTCAGTATTTTGTTATTTTTATTGATGATTATTCCAGAATGACTTGGTGTTATTTAATGAAAGAAAGATCTGAGTTTCCAAATGTGTTATCTGCCTTTTATAATGAAGTCTATGTTCAGTTTAATAAACGTATCAAAATTCTGCGTTCTGATAATGCTTTGGAGTATACTCAATCTTCTGTGAACAGTTTCTGTGTTGACCGTGGTATGATTCATCAAACCAGTTGTGTCCACACCTCTCAACAAAATGGTATAGCCGAACGCAAACATCGACACATTTTAGATGTGGCTCGAACTCTCATGTTCAATATGCATGTCCCCAAACAGTATTGGGCAGATGCCGTTCTTACTGCATGTTATCTTATTAATCGCATGCCATCATCTGTATTAAATAACAAAGTTCCATTTACTATATTACATACAGATGTCGCACCCTTTTCCTTATCTCCTCGAGTGTTTGGCTGTGTCGCTTTTATTCATAACTTGGAACCTAATCGAGATAAGTTGGCTCCTAGATCTCTGAAGTGTGTCTTTCTTGGTTATCCCCGTACTCAAAAAGGTTATCGTTGTTACAGTCCACAGTCACGCAAATATTATGTCAGTGCGGATGTTACATTCTTTGAGTCTACCCCCTTCTTTCCTTCAGGAGACCGTGATATTCCTTTTACAACAGATTTGATATCTTCCATACCACTTCCGGTCATTCCTGAATCAATTTCTGTCTCCATTCCCCATTTACAGGTTTATCAGAGATCCAAAGACAGGCCAGTGGTTCTGCAGAATTCAGCCTTCAACCAATCATCTTCCGTGCCTGAGGTTTCTGCTCCCATCATCACAGATCCAGATGATCTTCCTATTGCTCTCAGAAAAAGACAACGCCTTTGTACCACAAAGAATAAGCATCCCATTTCTAACTATGTTTCATTACACCGTGCTTCATCATCTTTTCATGCATTTGCTGTTTCATTGTCTTCTACTTTTATTCCCAAAACTTACAAGCAGGCTATGTCATCTTCTGGTTGGAAAAGTGCAATGGATGAGGAGATGTATGCTTTACATCAAAACCAGACTTGGGAGCTTACATCACTTCCTGTTGGAAAACAAACAGTGGGTTGTAGATGGGTGTACACTGTTAAATATCACCCTGATGGTTCTGTTGAGCGCCTCAAGGCACGATTGGTTGCCAAAGGGTATACTCAGACATATGGCGTGGATTATATGGAGACTTTCTCTCCAGTGGCTCGGCTGAATTCAGTTCGGATTCTTATTTCTGTGGCGGTTAATCACCAATGGCCTATATATCAGCTGGACATAAAGAATGCTTTCTTGCATGGTGACTTACAGGAGGAGGTTTATATGGATCAACCACCGGGATATGTTGTAACAGGAAATAAAAGACTCGTATGTCGATTGAAGAAAGCATTATATGGACTGAAACAGTCACCTCGTGCTTGGTTTGACAAGTTCAGTTCAGTTCTCATTCAGTATGGTTTTCGGCGTACCACATCAGATCATTCAGTATTTTGCCATTCTTCCTCAGCAGGTATTATCGTGTTGATTGTTTATGTTGATGATATCATTATATCTGGGAGTGATCATGCTGGAATTGTGGCCTTTAAGGCCTACCTTAGTCGTCAGTTTCATACTAAGGATTTGGGTCTTCTTCGATATTTTCTTGGAATCGAGGTTGCTCGATCTAAGAAAGGTGTGTATCTGTCACAACGCAAGTATGTTCTAGACTTGCTCTCCGAGACTGGGATGTTAGAGTGTCGGCCAGTTGAGACTCCTATGGATTATCATGACAAGCTTGATGCTGACAGGGGAGAGTTATTTGAGGATGTTGGATATTATAGACGTTTGGTTGGCAAACTTATATATCTTACTGTTACTCGACCAGACATCACATATGCAGTTGGAGTAGTTAGTCAGTTTATGCATGCCCCTCGGCAACCACATTGGGAGGCTATCTCTCGCATTCTTCGATACTTGAAGGGTGCACCTGGAAAGGGTTTGTTGTACAAACCTTCCCAGTTGCTTACGGTGACTGGATTCAGTGATGCTGATTGGGCAGGCAGTCGCAGTGATAGGAGGTCTACTTCTGGCTATTGTACGTTTGTGGGTGGCAATCTTGTCACGTGGCGTAGTAAGAAGCAGAATGTTGTGGCTCGTTCTAGTGCAGAGGCCGAGTACCGTGCGATGGCTCATACAGCTTCTGAGATGATGTAGGTGCAGTCTCTTCTTCATGAAATGGGAATCATGATTCCTATTCCGATGGAGATGTATTGTGATAATCAGTCGGCAATGTTTATCGCAAGTAATCCGGTGTTTCATGAGCGCACGAAGCATATCGAGGTGGATTGTCATTTTGTTCGTGATTTGTTGCTGAAGAAACAGATTGTCACTCCTTATGTTCGGTCAGAGGATCAATTAGGTGATATCCTCACCAAACCACTTGCTCGTGGTCCATTTTCTGATTTATGTAGCAAGCTGGGCATGTCTGATCTCTATGCTCCTGCTTGAGGGAGGGTGTTAGAGTTATTTTATTTTATTATTTATCATATGAGGGTATAATAGTAATTGTGGGTGTATTGCATATTTATATAAATAGACATGAGATGCAACCTAGGGTTTTAGGCCCTTGCAATCTCCTTTCTCATATTCTCTCTTCTCCTACTTCTCCTTCTCCTCTCCATCTCCAAACTTCACTACGTCCAATCGCCATAATTCTCCCAAATTCGACAATCCACTACCAGGATCAAAACCCTAACCGTAAATTCACAATATTGAATCGAATAATTAATAATAAAAAATCAGATCTACACAAATTCCAATCGAATCGAATCGAATCAAAATCTACATATGCAAGGAAATTCGCAATCACCTGTTCGAATTAGGAAAGAATCAATCCGATCTGAATCTCCTCCGATCTCATAAAAATTGAAGAGAGAGAGGAGAGAGAGAAATTTGGATCTAAAAAAGCCCTAATTCTAGAGAGAGAGAGAGAGTGAGGATTAAAAGGAAAGCACATGCGAGAGGCGTGAGCGGTGACGGGTGCTAGAAGGCAAGTAAGGGGCAATTTCGTTATTTGAAAAGGACGTGGGTCTTCTTGTTTCCTCGGCGTGCTTGTTTTGATAATTTGCTTACATTTAAAAAAATTTAGAGGAGTTTTGATATTTTGAAAGTAACAAATTTGTTATTTTTTAAATATAATTGGTTTTTAATTATATAATAATAATAATAATTATTATTATTATTATTATTATTATTATTATTTACTATTTAATCTTTTTTTTCTCTCCATCTAAGCTATATGTATACATAGACTTTAAATTAAAATTCACCCGAATTTATATATTTATATCTATATCCAGTGCTAAAATAAATAATATTGTGGGTACTAAAAAATAAACAAATATAATTTATTTATTTATTTTTTCTTAAATTTTGTTATCTTATTTTTAATATATTTTTTCTTCCCAAAATAGCAGCCCTCGTTCTCTTTAAACCACCCCATCATCATATTTTTTTCTCTAAACCACCCACATCATTCTCTCTCTATCTGTCAACATGAAGGAAAAAAAGAAGCTCTTCTCCTTTTGTCACATCTCCTCTCTCCCCCCTTCTAGCGCCGCCTCCTCGACGTAGTCGACCTCGACTTCACTGACGTCGACGTCTTCATCAACGATTGCGTCGACATCGACATCCAACATCGCCACCCTCGCAGCCATCACATCGCCACCTCTCCTCATCCCCCTCTTTTCCAGATCCACCATCCTCTCCCATCTCTCTCTACACGGAGTATTCTCTCAAGGCCAAGAGCGACCACAACTTTCGCGTCACTTTATCAAAAAAATTAACGAAGTGTTTGACAAAATAGGGGGTTAAAATCTTCGACAGCAAGTGCAAAGCACTGCTTCCTTTCGGAACTTCCGTATGAATCAAATACGTAAACTAGATTTTCTGGGTCAAAATCCAAAAAAGATGCCACTTCAATGTCCAAATCGTCAAACCAAACAGTCCAGTCCCTTGATGCAAGTCTACTATGAAAAAAGTTAAAAAAAATGTAGGAGTAAAAAGATTTATTTTAGAATTCTCTGATAAAAAAATTTTGGAGCTAATTTGTAACTAAATATTTTGAAAAACATTTATTAGCAAATAAAATTTCTAAACTATTATTCCGTTAGCAAATTTCTTCTTACTTATATATTTGCCATCAAATTATCTTTTATGACTATTTTGCCTTTAATAGCGAAAATTATTTATTATTTGTAAATAATCAGAAAGTCAAAAAAAATGAAAAACACTAGCCTTGTCGTCACCCCTTGTTTTAGGTTTTTTCTACGACCTTTGTAACTTGGCACTAACAATATTCAAACAAGCACTAAAATAAAATCCCACCCTATGGTGGTGTAAGCATTATTTTTTTGGGACCTTTATTAAAACTAGTCATGTTCACGTGACGTACAAAAAGAAAAAAACTAAAATATTGTTGAAAAAATAGATAAAAATTTAAATTATATTAAAATATTTTAAATAAGTTTAAATATATTTTTATTATGATTTGTTATATATATGTTTTTAAAATTTTGAATATGTATTTAGTTAGATAATATCATATACTTTGTTTGAATATAATTTGAATATTAAATATATTTTAGAATTTATTATATGTTAAGATAGTTGGAAGGATTTAAAATTTTAATTTTTCACTACACGAGATGGTATATACACAAAGATTTTTAAATTGTTATTATTATTTAGTGAATGATAAATATTAAGCTTAGATGGCTCATTTTTGAGTCGTTTCCAAGACACATTATAGGATTAGAGATGAGCAAAATTACCCATTGAAGGAAAAGCCACCAGAGATAATAAACTAAATAAATGTCAGAAAGTACAAACTAATTCAGGTATAGACCAAATTTTATCTTAAAATCAAAGGTGCAAAAATATTTTCCTTCCACATTCTCTCTCATATTTTCTTTCTATCCATATGTCCGTCAAAGAAAAGAGTGAACAAAACAGTAATCGTTGAGACAACTTTTTGGTAATTTCCAATAACCCACATTTTTTTAAAGATGTTCGACGTAACTTTGGGGACTTCTCACACGCTGATTTGCATATTTTTTTAGTCCACTATTCCTAACTTCCACTATTTATAAATGGAAGAAATAATATGTCCATGTGGCTCGCTCCACTAATCTTTTGCCACCCAGCCAGGATCTTATGTCTCTTCCCGATAACGATGACTAACAAATGAAAAATTACAAGCTTTTAAAAACGTAAGCCTTTAAACTTTCAACATAGCCGCCACAACAAGAATGAATGGAAGAAACACGGATATGAAATCCTCGATGGATCATGAAGATCAATGTTGCTCAAAGCAATATTTGACCTGTAAAATCCCAAATTCTGAAAACCGTATTAATTATTTTTATTAAATTATTTTAACCTATAGTTATGAGCTAAATAGAGGGAATAGATTTTATTAGATTTTATTTTAAGGTATTTAAGCATTTAGAGGATTTATGGAGCCTTTATAAATTTTTCCTAATTTATTTCATGTAGGAGACCCTTTGGACAGTTGCTACCTCAATCGTATACACCAGTATAATTCTTAGAATATATATGTATATATATATATATATATATATATATATATATATATATATATAATTTATTAGAATAGAATTTTTTATTGGATCAAATCCAAAACCCAAACCCGTAACCCGTTAAACCATCACCCCGCGTAAACTCTTCCTTTCACTCTCCCCCGCGTATAATTCTACGCGCGTAAACAGCAGCAGCAGCAGTAACAAAACCATCGCCTATCTTTTTCTCCCCCGCGTATACTTCTCCGCGCGTAAAACCAAACCCCAACCCATTAGGTGAAGAAAATATCAGCAGTAGAAGCAAAACCCAATTTTACTTTGCTTTGCTTTCCACGCGTGTAAGCTTCTCATTCCACCGCTCATTAACACTAAAATTACTAAACACCCCTCAACCGAAACTAAAACCAATGAAAAGAAAGAAACATCAGCGACAGTAGTTTTAGTTTTCTTAAACACTAAGTTTCCCCACCGCCTCTTATTCTCTATATATATCCATGCAATACACCCAAAAACCCTAAAATCTCACTCCTTCAACTTAATACTGTTGTAGACGCTTGCACTATACGGATCTCTTGCTCGACAAGTATACCTTGCCTTGTTGTACTATTTAAATTCTGAATTAATTATTGCATGTTGATTTTATATAACTGTGCGCGTCCGAAAGAGACTCGGGTGCAGTCAACGAATGCGTTGACGTTAAGATCTGGTGTTTGACCTAGTGTCTAGTAGACCCACCTAAAGTTGTGGAGTTATCGTTATGGCTCCCCATGCCTTGACACGTATCATTTCACGTCACAGAGTGAGTTTATGTAGGGACGCGTGCCTCATACTCGACTGGCCATCGGTGTGAGCAACACGTGTAACGGTATTTAGCTTAGTTGTTATTTCTATAGAGACTTGCATTCTAGTACGAGATGTTCACGTCATGTTCGCGGCTTGTACATTTATATTGGGCGGGGAGGACGACTAGTAGGCGTATAGGACACCCACCTCCTTTATTGCAGATACCCCACTCTTCGGAGTGGTACGGACGTATATATACTTTGCAGATACCACGTCCCTTAGAGTGTTGGACATTATATATATACAGATACCTCATTCTTCGGAATAATGGACGTTGCAGATACCACACTCTAGAGGACGTTGGACGATATGCCTACGCCTACCCATACGTACCAAAGTTATCCTCAAATTGCATTCACTTAGATGGTTAGCACACCCTTTTATTTATTCAGTATTTACTTTATGGTATATTTCTATGTATCTTGTTATGTCCCTCTGAGGACCTGGTCCCTTTCCAGATATAGACAAGCAGGAGTATCCACAGGAGTACAGACCTGGACCTGACGCTACTTATCAGACTGAGGAGGTCTTACCCTCGGAGTATCTATAACTTTATTATCTCTGTTTTAGAGATCCTTGTTGCTACTTCAGTATAGTCATTTTTGTCGTGGATTTGTTTCCACCCGACTATCAGACTTGATACTTATCAGGGATATTCAGTTATTATTCAGCTCTTTATTCCTACTTATTATTTGTGCGGTGGATGAGATCTAGATTGTGTGTTTGACTTGTTGTGACAGTATATTA
This sequence comes from Iris macrosiphon, assembly GCA_036927795.1. Lineage (NCBI taxonomy): Eukaryota > Viridiplantae > Streptophyta > Magnoliopsida > Asparagales > Iridaceae > Iris > Iris macrosiphon. The sequence goes on along the minus strand of JAYESA010000004.1, from coordinate 277,535,462 downwards.
CCACTTGTGGATTGGATATTCATGTACATCGTACGTGTGTAGATAGTTTCCATATATTGGAGTTCATATACATACGACTGGGCGTGTTACGTATTCCTAGTCCTACGTATTTTGGGACTGGGGCGTGACACCCACTAAAAATATGTCACGCCCCAGTCCCAAAATACGTAGGACTAGGAATACGTAACACGCCAAGTCGTATGTATATGAACTCCAATATATGGAAACCATCTACACACGTGCGCTGTACATGAATATCCAATCCACAAGTGGTAATATACTGTCACAACAAGTCATACAGAATATATATCTCATCCACGGCACAAATAATAAGTAGGAATAAAGAGCTGGAATATAACTAAATATCAAGAATAAGTATCAAGCCTGATAGTCCGGTGGAAACAAATCCACTACAAACGACTATACTGAAGTAGAATAAAATCTCTAAACAGTGGAAATAATCACAGCTATTCTGAAGGTAAGACCTCCTCAGTCTGGTAAGTAGAGTCAGGTCCAGGTCCGTACTCCTGTGGATACTCCTGCTCGTCCATATCTGGAAAGGGACCAGGTCCTCAGAGGGACGTAACAAGATACATATAAACATGCCAATAAAGTACTGAAATATAAACATCCAAGGGGTCGCATAACCGTCTAAGTGAATACAATTTGAGAACAACTTTCCAACATGTGGACTATCTGGCCATAAATGAGATTGGCATGGTTCTCTTGGAGAATCAGAGGCCTATAAAGCATGTCGTCTTTTGAACGACAGAGGCCGCCAAGTAGTATAGGGGTCATCTCGCGTATCTCCGGTGGAGCGTACGGGTTACATATAAGGAGAGTGCAAAGGAGCCCAAATGTCTTACTTGTAGTTCTCTCCATCCCATGCTCTAAGCATGCCACGTCCATGACACGATAAAACCTCTAAATAACTACCAGGTCTACTAGCATACAAAGTTTCTATCAGCAGTCATCCCTTAACGCATGGCTTATACGTACAGGAGGCCAGACCTGTCACGCAGTACGTGATCTATATGAGACTCACAACTCGTGTAACAACTGTGTCACAGCCAATGAAATATAGAATGCCTCATAATAATGGGGTGGTCTCATAAAGTAGGTCCAAAATATACAGAAATAAACATGATACGATGACATCGTCGTTGCACCCAAGTTTTCTTGGACGCACAATTTATATAGCAATAATTGAACTAAATAAACATGAATAAACATGCATGCATCATATGGAAAGTAAATTCAGTTCAATGGTAAGGTATACTTGTCGAGCAAAAGTTTTGTATAGTGCACGTCCAAAGCAGCGTGTTAGTTTAGTGAAAGAAGAATTGTAGTTAGGGTTTGAAAGAGTTGGCGTATACTTCTCCGTGCGTAAAATCCAAATCCTAACCCATTAGATGAAGAAAATATCAGCAGCAGAAGCAAAACCCAATTTTACTTTGCTTTGCTTTCCACGCATGTAAGCTTCTCATTCCACCGCTCCATAACACTAAAATTACTAAACACCCCTCAACCGAAACCAAAACCAATGAAAAGAAAGAAATAGCAGCGACAGTAGTTTTAGTTTTCTTAAACACTAAGTTTCCCCACTGCCTCTTATTCTCTATATATATCCATGCAATACACCCCAAAACCCTAAAACCTCACTCCTTCAACTTAATACTGTTGTAGACGCTTGCACTATACGGATCTCTTGTTCGGCAAGTACACCTTGCCTTGTTGTACTATTTAAATTCTGAATTAATTAATGCATGTTGATTTTATATAACTGTGCGCGTCCGAGAGAGACTCGGGTGTAGTCAACGAATGCGTTGACGTTAAGATCTGGTGTTTGACCTAGTGTCTAGTAGACCCACCTAAAGTTGTGGAGTTATCGTTATGGCTCCCCAGGCCTTGACACGTATCATTTCACGTCACAAGGTGAGTTCATGTAGGGACGCGTGCCTCATACTCGACTGGCCATCGGTGTGAGCAACACGTGTAACGGTATTTAGCTTAGTTGTTATTTCTATAGAGACTTGCATTCTAGTACGAGATGTTCACGTCGTGTTCGCGGCTTGTACATTTACATTGGGCGGGAAGGACGACTAGTAGGCGTATGGGACACCCACCTCTTTTATTACAGATACCCCACTCTTCGGAGTGGTACGGACGTATATATACTTTGCAGATACCACATCCCTTAGAGTGTTGGACGTTATATATATACAGATACCTCATTCTTCGAAATGATGGACGTTGCAGATACCACACTCTAGAGGACGTTGGACGATATGCCTACGCCTACCCATAAGTACCAAAGTTATCCTCAAATTACATTCACTTAGATGGTTAGCACACCCTTTTATTTATTCAGTATTTACTTTATGGCATGTTTCTATGTATCTTGTTATGTCCCTCTGAGGACCTGGTCCCTTTCCAGATATAGACAAGCAGGAGTATCCACAGGAGTACGGACCTGGACCGGACGCTACTTATCAGACTGAGGAGGTCTTACCCTCGGAGTATCTGTGACTTTATTATCGTTGTTTTAGAGATCCTTGTTGCTACTTCAGTATAGTCATTTTTGTAGTAGATTTGTTTCTACCCGACTATCAGACTTGATACTCATCTGGGATATTCAGTTATTATTCAGCTCTTTATTCCTACTTATTATTTGTGTCGTGGATGAGATCTAGATTGTGTGTGTGACTTGTTGTGACAGTATATTACTACTGGTGGATTGGATATCCATGTACAGCGTACGTGTGTAGATGGTTTTCATATATTGGAGTTCATATACATACGGCTGGACGTGTTACGTATTCCTAGTCCTACGTATTTTGGGACTAGGGCGTGACACCCACTAAAAATATGTCATGCCCCAGTCCCAAAATATGTAGGACTAGGAATACGTAACATGCCCAGTCGTATGTATACGAACTCCAATATATGAAAATCATATACACACGTACGCTGTAAATGAATATGCAATCCACCAGTGGTAATATACTGTCACAACAAGTCATACAGAATCTATATTTCATCCACAGTACAAATAATAAGTAGGAATAAAGAGCTGGAATATAACTAAATATCAAGAATAAGTATCATGTCTGATAGTCCGGTGGAAACAAATCCACTACAAATGACTATACTGAAGTAGAATAAAATCTCTAAACAGTGGAAATAATCACAGCTATTATGAGGGTAAGACCTCCTCAGTCTGGTAAGTAGAGTCAGGTCCAGGTCTGTACTCCTGTGGATACTCCTGCTCGTCCATATCTAGAAAGGGACCAGGTCCTCAGAGGGACGTAACAAAATACATATAAATATGCCAATAAAGTACTGAAATATAAACATCCAAGGGGTCGCCTAACCGTCTAAGTGAATGCAATTTGAGAACAACTTTCCAACATGTGGACTATCTGGCCATAAATGAGATTGGCATGGTTCTCTTGGAGAATCAGAGGCCTATAAAGCATGTCGTCTTTTGAACGACAGAGGCCGCCAAGTAGTATAGGGGTCATCTCGCGTATCTCCGGTGGAGCGTACGAGTTACATATAAGGAGAGTGCAAAGGAACCCAAATATCTTACTTGTAGTTCTCCCCATCCCATGCTCTAAGCATGCCACGTCCATGACACGATAAAACCTCTAAATAACTGCCAGGTCTACTAGCATACAAAGTTTCTATCAGCAGTAATCCCTTAACGCACGGCTCATACGTACAGGAGGCCAGACCTGTCACGCAGTACGTGATCTATATGAGACTCACAACTCGTGTAACAACTGTGTCACAGCCAATGAAACATAGAATACCTCATAATAATGTGGTGGTCTCATAAAGTAGGTCCAAAATCTACAGAAATAAACATGATACGACGACATCGTCGTTGCACCCAAGTTTTCTTGGACGCACAATTTATATAGCAATAATTGAACTAAATAAACATGAATAAACATGCATGCATCATATAGAATGTAAATTCAGTTCAATGGTAAGGTATACTTGTCGAGCAAAAGTTCTGTATAGTGCACGTCCAAAGCAGCGTGTTAGTTTAGTGAAAGAAGAATTATAGTTAGGGTTTGAAAGAGTTGGCGTATACTTCTCCGCGTGTAAAATCCAAACCCCAACCCATTAGGTGAAGAAAATATCAGCAGCAGAAGCAAAACCCAATTTTACTTTGCTTTGCTTTCCACGCGTGTAAGCTTCTCATTCCACCGCTCCTTAACACTAAAATTACTAAACACCCCTCAACCGAAACTAAAACCAATGAAAAGAAAGAAATAGCAGCGGCAGTAGTTTTAGTTTTCTTAAATACTAAGTTTCCCCACCGTCTCTTATTCTCTATATATATCCATGCAATACACCCCAAAACCCTAAAACCTCACTCCTTCAACTTAATACTGTTGTAGACGCTTGCACTATACGGATCTCTTGTTCGGCAAGTATACCTTGCCTTGTTGTACTGTTTAAATTCTGAATTAATTATTGCATGTTGATTTTATATAACTGTGCGCGTCCGAGAGAGACTCGGGTGTAGTCAACGAATGCGTTGACGTTAAGATCTGGTGTTTGACCTAGTGTCTAGTAGACCCACCTAAAGTTATGGAGTTATCGTTATGGCTCCCCAGGCCTTGACACGTATCATTTCACGTCACAAGGTGAGTTCATGTAGGGACGCGTGCCTCATACTCGACTGGCCATCGGTGTGAGCAACACGTGTAACGGTATTTAGCTTAGTTGTTATTTCTATAGAGACTTGCATTCTAGTACGAGATGTTCACGTTGTGTTCGCGGCTTGTACACTTACATTGGGCGGGGAGGACGACTAGTAGGCGTATGGGACACCCACCTCCTTTATTACAGATACCCCACTCTTCGGAGTGGTACGGACGTATATATACTTTGCAGATACCACGTCCCTTAGAGTGTTGGACGTTATATATATACAGATACCTCATTCTTCGGAATGATGGACGTTGCAGATACCATACTCTAGAGGACGTTGGACGATATGCCTACGCCTACCCATACGTACCAAAGTTATCCTCAAATTACATTCACTTAGATGGTTAGCACACCCTTTTATTTATTCAGTATTTACTTTATGGCATGTTTCTATGTATCTTGTTATGTCCCTCTGAGGACCTGGTCCCTTTCCAGATATAGACAAGCAGGAGTATCCACAGGAGTACGGACCTGGACCGGACGCTACTTATCAGACTGAGGAGGTCTTACCCTCGGAGTATCTATGACTTTATTATCGCTGTTTTAGAGATCCTTGTTGCTACTTCAGTATAGTCATTTTTGTAGTAGATTTGTTTCCATCCGACTATCAGACTTGATACTCATCTGGGATATTCAGTTATTATTCAACTCTTTTTTCCTACTTATTATTTGTGCCGTAGATGAGATCTAGATTGTGTGTGTGACTTGTTGTGACAGTATATTACCACTGGTGGATTGCGTAGTGCCCCGCTCTGCGTAGGCACTATGTACAAGTGAGATCGCCTTGCTTGCTCGAACGAAAGTCTTCTCGGAGAGTTCCCGACCGATTAATCAATGTGAGTGGGCAGAACTGCATTCTCTGATTCTTGCATGACTTAATAATGAATCTGAGTTTTTGAATGCTTGTTTGCTTAAGAAGAATATTTTTATAAGAGAATGATAGAACCGACTCAGTATGCTAATAAGAGAACTCACATAGCTTATCATTGAAACGAATATGCTGCCTAACTAAAAGAATATGAATGCTTGTCAGAAATAAAATAGAACCATTGCTATGCTAAGAGAAAGATAAATATGTGCATGCTTAGAAACACCGACATAGCTATTGAACGAACCTTTGCTATGCTAAGAAAGATAAGTAAAATGAATCGTTTAGATATGTCCCTTGAATATGCTAAAGAAAGAGATAGTTTTTGCATGTTAAGTATGAATCAATCGTGCTTGCCTTTATATGTTTCGTTGTCTGTTTGCTATATCGAACTGCTAAGTGAAAATGTGTGAGTGCAGTGACTAATAGTATGCCCTGAGGATACGGCCCGCAAGGGTCTAGTGGGGTGTGCTATTAGTAATGTGAAAAGATGTGCTTCGTTGGAAAGATATGTTTGATGAGACTGCATATGTTTTGCTTGATCATTGTTTTGCTTGAACTATGTGTTTATGTCATTGCATTGGTCTTGGACAACTTGTGCACAAGGTCTTGTCTCTCGAACGATTCCTGGGGCACTGGAAATCGCTCGGTCCGGAAGAGATTTTTGGATCGCCCTGAGGTGTACGGCTCGCAAGGGTCTAGTGGGGCGATATGTCTATTAGTGAGATGGGCTTGTATGTCCCAACTGCTAATCATGGGGCGACCCATGGACCGTCATATAGATAGGGCGCATGCTAGGTTTACCTTCTTACATACCTATCGATTGATGACACCAGAGATTGATACATAAGTTATGAATATGCAAATTGTGTCTAACTTGTGTGTCTACTGCAGGGATAACCGTTCGGCTATGGGGTAAGAAATATAAGTTTATGCATAAGCCTGCTCATTTATTTTGTCTGCATCATAGAGATTATCTGATAGAGATTCATGCATTGCATCGGTCAGACAATGACTATTAGTGCAGAGCTGAACCTCGGTCACAGCTGCTAATAGGATCAGAATGTGAGTCATTGGTTAGCTGGACTACCGCTACCGATCCTGAGTTTCTCGGGGACCAAAATCATATAGATGTGTCTGCTTGTGTGCTAATGAATAAATGATAGTCCACTTGATAAGTTTGCTTTAAATTCGATATAATCAGTCTGCTAGATAAGCTTTGCCCTAAGAGTTAGATTTGTGTTGCACAATATATGCTGCGCACTGCACGATAGAGCACTGTCCCGATTCGTATGCTTATAAGTTTGAATATGCAAACTGTTTTAAAGTTATGTTTTCAAAAGATGTAATTTGACTATAGTTCTGAACTGCATGAAATGAACTTAGGTAAAAAGTAGCAAGATCACTAGTAATGTAATGTTTTGCCACATGATTACTTAGTGTGGGTTTCAGGGAATGTAGCTTCTGTTCAGTTGTTTCATCTCACCAGTACTTGCATAAAGTGCTGACCCACCAACAGTCTGCTTGTTCTCAGGTGTTCGTTCGTCCGAGGAAGCGATAGTCGTGCCTCATCCCAAGGAACCGAAAATCTGGAGTCGATGCCTTGATGCCGCATCGAGCTGTGCCTGCTTGAGTTGCTTTTATATAGAGGGACATAATGTATGAAACGGTGTTATTGTAATCGAGAGAATAGTGCTTGAGCGATCTGTAACCTCGGCCATGCGCCGCTTGTAACATTTTCGATTATCAATAAAAGAGCTTATTTTTATGTGCTATTATGTTCTTTACTTTTCTGCAATGTTATGTGCCGCTGCTTCAGTATCCAATAGCTTACTTGCCCTTGTATCAAAGCTCTGGCCTTGTGCAAGTGCATCTTAGGCTTGCACGGCATCACATCCCGATGAGAACGACAGTCCCGCGGGAGAGCTGTAACGTGGTGATTCACGTTCAGCGGGGACTATCGGGCTCGCGGAAGATTGGGGCGTGACATAATGGTATCAGAGCGACTCGATTCCTTGCCCATTCTGTTGCCTCCGACTCTGAGTTGTGATTGCGATGCAAAGAACGTTCCATACAATAAGTCCGTAAATATTCTCAAAGATGTGCACAAAAAGTCTTCTGGATTTGTTTTCATTGCTTGAGATGTGATTTGTGATTTCTGGATTTACTGAGTTTTGATTAAGGAAGGTGAGGGATGAGGACTATCGCTGCTCTGTGTTTTTGTATGAGTTTCTCCTTGAGTTTCGAGGACGAAACTCTTTGTTGGTGGGTAAGTATGTAGTGTCCCGCTCTGCGTAGGCACTATGTACAAGTGAGATCGCCTTGCTTGCTCGAACGGAAGTCTTCTCGGAGAGTTCCCGACCGATTAATCAATGTGAGTGGGCAGAACTGCATTCTCCGATTCTTGCATGACTTAATAATGAATCTGAGTTTTTGAATGCTTGTTTGCTTAAGAAGAATGTTTTCATAAGAGAATGATAGAACTGACTCAGTATGCTAATAAGAGAACTCACATAGCTTGTCATTGAAACGAATATGCTGCCTAACTAAAAGAATATGAATGCTTGTCAGAAATGAAATAGAACCAATGCTATGCTAAGAGAAAGATAGATATATGCATGCTTAGAAATACCGATATAGCTATTGAACGAACCTTTGCTATGCTAAGAAAGATAAGTAAAATGAATCGTTCAGATATGTCCCTTGAATATGCTAAAGAAAGAGATAGTTTTTGCATGTTAAGTATGAGTCAATCGTGCTTGCCTTTATATGTTTCGTTGTCTGTTTGCTATATCGAACTGCTAAGTGAAAATGTGTGAGTGCAGTGACTAATAGTATGCCCTGAGGATACGGCCCGCAAGGGTCTAGTGGGGTGTGCTATTAGTAATATGAAAAGATGTGCTTCGTTGGAAAGATATGTTTGATGAGACTGCATATGTTTTGCTTGATCATTGTTTTGCTTGAACTATGTGTTTATGTCATTGTATTGGTCTTGGACAACTTGTGCACAAGGTATTATCTCTCGAACGATTCCTGGGGCACTGGGAATCGCTCGGTCAGGAAGAGATTTTTGGATCGCCCTGAGGTGTACGGCTCGCAAGGGTCTAGTGGGACGATATGTCTATTAGTGAGATAGGCTTGTATGTCCCAACTGCTAATCATGGGGCGACCCATGGACCGTCATATAGATAGGGCGCATGCTAGGTTTACCTTCTTGCATACCTATCGATTGATGACACCAGAGATTGATACATAAGTTATGAATATGCAAATTGTGTCTAACTTGTGTGTCTGCTGCAGGAATAACCGTTCGGCTATGGGGTAAGAAATATAAGTTTATGCATAAGCCTGCTCATTCATTTTGTCTGCATCATAGAGATTATCTGATAGAGCTTCATGCATTGCATCGGTCAGACAATGACTATTAGTGCAGAGCTGAACCTCGGTCACAGCTGCTAATAGGATCAGAATGTGAGTCATTGGTTAGCTGAACTACCGCTACCGATCCTGAGTTTCTCGGGGACCGAAATCATATAGATGTGTCTGCTTGTGTGCTAATGAATAAATGATAGTCCACTTGATAAGTTTTCTTTAAATTCGATATAATCAGTCTGCTAGATAAGCTTTGCCCTAAGAGTTAGATTTGTGTTGCACAATACATGCTGCACACTGCACGATAGAGCACTGTCCCGATTCGTATGCTTATAAGTTTGAATATGCAAACTGTTTCAAAGTTATATTTTCAAAAGATGTAATCTGACTATAGTTCTGAACTGCATGAAATGAACTTAGGTAAAAAGTAGCAAGATCACTAGTAATGTAATGTTTTGCCACATGATTACTTAGTGTGGGTTTCAGGGGGTGTAGCTTCTGTTCAGTTGTTTCATCTCACCAGTACTTGCATAAAGTGCTGACCCACCAACAGTCTGCTTGTTCTCAGGTGTTCGTTCGTCCGAGGAAGCGATAGCCGTGCCTCATCCCAAGGAACCAGAAATCTGGAGTCGATGCCTTGATGCCGCATCGAGCTGTGCCTGCTTGAGTTGCTTTTATATAGAGGGACATAATGTATGGAACGGTGTTATTGTAATCGAGAGAAGAGTGCTTGAGCGATCTGTAACCTCGGCCATGCGCCGCTTGTAATATTTTCGATTATCAATAAAAGAGCTTATTTTTATGTGCCATTATGTTCTTTACTTTTCTGCAATGTTATGTGCCGCTGCTTCAGTATCCAATAGCTTACTTGCCCTTGTATCAAAGCTCTGGCCTTGTGCAAGTGCATCTTAGGCTTGCACGACATCACGTCCCGATGAGAACGACAGTCCCGCGGGAGAGCTGTAACGTGGTGATTCACGTTCAGCGGGGACTATCGGGCTCGCGGGAGATTGGGGCATGACAGATTGGATATTCATGTACAGCGTACGTGTGTAGATGGTTTCCATATATTGGAGTTCATATACATACGGCTGGGCGTGTTACGTATTCCTAGTCCTACGTATTTTAGGACTGGGGCGTGACATGACCCTTTTCATCGATATGCTTCCAAGAACCACCAAGTTTGAAGTGATGAACTTTCGAAACTCTCATTCGTTACCTTTGTACGGACAGAACTCTAGACAACACGGACAGAACTTCGTTTCTTTAAAAAACTGTATTTTACTCTTCTCTCATAACTTATAAACTCTAAGTCACTTGTCCAAAAGAGAATCCCTTCAAGAACTTTCCTCCATCTTCATTGGAACGTAAACATGTCTCCCCATTTATGCATATACACATACATATGCATGGTTACATTGTCCAATCTAACAAGACTCTCAACAACCATTAATTTAACATGAGTCGTAAGGTCGGGGCCTTCGTTCTTTTTTCTCACATGTAGGAGCACTACAAATTCAGCCAAAACACCAATAAGAAACCAGAAAAAGTCACGCTCCTGGTGAGGGAAATGACCGCTGCATCACCACTTGCAAAAAAAATGGTAGGTTGGAGCCCACCCCAACCCACCAATGGCTTCGCCCTTGCCCAGACTGAACTTAAAATATCCTGACTAATTTTTTAACAAAATAAATGTTTTGTCAGTTGTCACATCCCAATCTTCCACAAGCTTGATCATCCCCGCTGAACGTGAATCACCACGTTGCAACGCTCCAGCAGGACAATCGTTCTCATCGGGACGTGATGCTGTACGAGCTTGGAGTTGCGCTGGCACAAGGTGATGTTGTCAAACATCAGAGTTATCATCGAAACGACCAAGTTACAGCGAAAGTCAAGTATTGTGTAACAAGCACACATCAGAGTATATGCAACTCGATAGGGTCCAAATGAAAATACCACGAAGGAGAATGCTACAAAGGTGATACAACACTCTTGCTCTTTCTCTTGCCCACAAAGGTACTTACCGTTCCATACATCGAGCCTCGTATATCCAAGCAGCGCCACTATACCTGCGTACCTGAAATAATGCCCACAAACGTGGGTCAGTACACAGCTGTACTGGTCAGCGGGGTATAACACCCCGTTCCGCTCAAGAGGACTGCCGATTCAAAAGGCAAAAGTGCAACGTCCCGACCCGCTTTGCTCATGCAAGAATACTCGTTTAAGGTAAAGGATTTTCAGACTTGGTTTTTCAGGAGTTCGGCTTAGGCTTTCAGAGGCTCGCTCGGAGTATCGCTCAACCGAGGCGAATTATCGCTAAGGTGGGTGGCTACGGTGAACTTGTCTTTGCTTAGCCAGCATACTTAAAATATGGATGTTTTATGCTAGTCGCTAGGTGAATCACCCCCTGCATGCTAATAAGAATACAACGCACCTAGATAAGGGAATAATTCCAACTTATATTGCTTGTGCTAGAACATGAAAATAAAATATTGCTTATATACAGACCTGTGCATGCTACCTTTGCCTTGTGCAACAAGACCCCGCTATGCCTCGAGTAGAACGATATACATATACTCTTCGGAGTGCACTGCTTTACTTGCTATACTGCACGACCCTAGATTATGTCGCTCGATAAGTCCCTATACGGTTTCACTCCTCGGCTTACCTTCGAGCCCGAGCCAATGTGAATGTTTAAGTTTCAATGGAAATGCATGCTTGCCTGCTTAGATGTTAACTTGTAATATTGCCTCGACTCAATGTCTGCTACACGAAACTTATGCCACAAGCAAGTAACACTATCGCGTATCGTGCATGCATTGAGTCAGCCAGAAGACTATCAAATAGTCCTTCTGTGCAATTGAACCTGCAAGTATCCGGGATCGTTAGGTCACCAAGGCAATCCCCGAACCAGGGGCATGCATCAAGACAAATTGAACACTGAACTGGAATCATGTCAAGTTTACAACTGAATGATAATCATATTAAGTTTACCTCTGAACGAGAATCATGTCAAGCAAATCAAGAATCACAACTCGTGGAGCAAATGCTCGGTTCAGAACAAGAATTATGGATTATCATGTCAAGTTATGGATTTGGAAAGACCCTGACCTGCATGTCACGGACAACTTAAAAAAGGTGATCTTCGGATCTCGTTCCACGGACGGTTTCTGGGGCACCGGGGCCGATCCAGATGGAACACATATTGTATAGTAAGATGGCGTGTGCGCTTTACGCTGCACCATTCTGCTAGTGGGTCCACTGTATTGGCGGGATGGCTTGCGGCGCACCCTGTACTTTCGTAGCTTTCCATTCTTGTCGATGACCCGGGTTCCACTGTATTGACGGGATAGTTTACAGCGCACCCTGTACTTTTGTTGCTTCCATTCCCGTCAATGGCCCATGTCCTTTATGGCTATGCCAGCGACCTCATGTTCATATAGATAAGTCATCCTCGCTTAGCGGCAATCCGCGTGCGAGTCATTGCATCGCATCAAGAATAACGGAACACCTGAACAATCGTAACACAAATCGTATATATGGAGCACTTGAACGTATTATGCAACACACCTGAGAAATCCTTAAAACTCGTGCACCCGATATAAAATCTTGCACTAAAACACTTGTGTTTGCATATGCTAATGCCTTGATTCATTGAATATATATGCTCGTGTATGATTTAACTTGGTTTGCCTTGGACATGGAAGGACAAATGGTAAGTTGATAAGTCTCACCGTGTTTCTCTTATGTCGCACGGCGCACTGCCACATGAGTTAGGCTATTCAATCTTTGCCATGAAACTAATCCTAAGGCAACTAGAAAGATAACATAATAGTTGGTGCACGGAACCTATATTACGTATTTGGATTTGTCGAGCGGGCAAGTAGCCTCCCCACCAGTGCATTCATGTACTGATAATCCACCAGATTATTTGCAGGGTGTGGGAGAACCTCGTTCGGTGCAGATGCCTCCTTCGTGCGTGCTAAGGCGTGGAGTCCACTCTAAAGCCTTGGAGCGTTACATCCGGAACTGAAGCACATATACAAGACATAATATTGGAACATCGTCTATACATCATTCCATAAATGTAGCCACTTGGCACACTTTTACTATTTCAGAGAGAGAGAGAGAGGCTTGAGCGACTTGTAATCTCGGCTATGCGCAGCCTGTAACACTTATATCAATAAAGAGTTTATTTTACTTAACTTGTGTTATTAAATGCTTCCGCTATTGACGACTCAGTGAACTTGTTACCAATCGCCTATGCGTTTATAATTCTGCTGCACTTGGACAATCTATGCGACTCTGTGGCTTAGACCTCTTACCGCCAGCCAATGAACCACGACCTTGCATGGGCGCGGCTCACGCTCGTGCGACATCACGCCCAGATGGGCCAAAACAATCATCCCGCAGGAGCGCTGGCGCGGTGATTCTCACCTAGAGCGGACGGCCGATTAGCCTGCGGGAGATCGGGGCATGACATATTGGTATCAGAGCTTGGCTATACGCCTCTGGACTTTGTTTCGATTTTTTTATTTTTGAAAGCTCGTTCGTGGGTTATGTGCACACTCTCTCTCAATGTCCCAAACGAAATATTCCAACAATGAGTCTAAATACTTTCGAAAAGTGCATATGAATGATATGATTGCTTGTACGAAATTGTAATACGGTTGGCCTTTGCGCCAACCTGTGCCAGACCCTTTGGGAATGGACTCGTGCTAAAATTGTGACTTATGTGTAAACCCGAAATGCTTATACGTGTTTACCCAGCTGGTTATTACGAAATCGAATATTGCCCGAACGATTAGCTTTGCATACAGCCTTTCGGCTAAGTGGTGTAGAGTATCGCGCGCCAAGACCCTTTGGTGCTAGCAAGTTGCTAATGAGAATGGGATATTATTCAAGAATAAGACAAGTCAGACTTAGAATGCCAACCGATAGAACATCCTCAGATTTATCACTTAGGCGAATATAGAAAATCGTACTTGGATTTTTGACAAATAGCTCGAACGGTATTTCATGTCGGAAGATACAAATCGAATATGGATTTAAATTGGATGACTCAATTCCGAGTGGTGTATGGATCAATTAGAAATGTCCACACGGATTTATAGGTCTCGTGCGATAATCAGACTGAACGATTTGATATTGTCTTAAATAAATGATAAGGCTTATATCGAATATGGATTCACGAAAATGGAAACTGATATCTGGTTAAGGAAACTTGTTGGAAACTTAGAGAATCGTACGAGCAATTTCGAATAAAAATAAAAACAAACGGATTAAACTTGAATGCAATATCGCTTGAATAAGAAGTTAGCCGAAAATAAATATTGTGTTTCAATGAAAGAGATGAACGATAATGGATTTGGCTTAGAGTTCGGAAGAACGATCTTGAAATCAAGTTCGAAAAGATAACTCTCGAATCAGTCCCAAAGAGAACGATTATCCTGCGGGAGCGCCGGCGTGGTGATTTCGCGTACGGCGGGGATGATCGAACTCACGGGAACATGTTCGGTGATTATTCCAAATGAACTCCATGAATGGAACGTATCAAATTGGATAAATTTGGGTTTAGATATTTGAAACATAGTTTCTTAAGGAATGCTAGAAGTAGACTATAGATTTACTGAACAGTAACAATAAAGTTGGATAATTTTGCTGGACGAATTATAACCACTGCATGAATGGACTTGACTTGATGGAAATTTTATATAACTTGATGGAACGAAGTGAAATAATAAGGTGTCTCGATCGTGCCGAAGATAACCATAACATTCAAACGTTCTTGCCTTGTGCGATCATAACTCTATGCTCGTACATGCGTCATACCCGGGTTAGGACGATTATCCAGCGAGAGTGTTGGCATGGTGATCTCACGTCCAACGTGGGTGATCGAATTTGTGAAAGACCGAAGCGTGACAACTAACAAATCGTCTTGACTTTTGGTTTGACACGATAAGACGAATTTGGAAATACAAGTGAATCAAAAATGTTTCGATGAATAAGATTTAGAATTAAATTTTAGCTTGATGGTCTAGACTTGAAATTAATAGATATTCTATCAAAACATGTTTAGAGAGATAGACTATGCAAATCACTGGGCTTGTCCTGCATCTTTGTCACGCCCCAGTCCCTACATACGTAGGACTAGGAATACGTAACACGCCCAGCCGTATGTATACGAACTCCAATATATGGAAACCATATACATACGTACACTGTAATATGAATATCAAATCCACAAGTGGTAATATACTGTCACAACAAGTCACACAGAATCTTTATCTCATCCACATATCAAATAAAGAGCTAAAAATAACTGGATATCCAAAATGAGTATTAGTCTGATAGTCGGGTGGAAACAAATCCACTACAGGAATAACTATACTGAAAAGCAACAAAAATCTCTAAACAGTGGTAGTAGATCACAGGTACTCTGAGGGTAAGATCTCCTCAGCCAGGTACGTAGAGTCAGGTCCAGGTCCGTACTCCTGTGGGTACTCCTGTTCGTCCATATCTGGAAAGGGACCAGGTCCTCAGAGGGACGTAACAAGATACATATAAACATGCCAATAAAGTACTGAAATATAAACATCCAATGGGTCGCCTAACCGTCTAAGTGAAATGCAACTTGAGGACACCATGGAGTATATGGGAAAGTGTAGGCTGAACATATGCTGACGTAATTCACCAATCGTGACAACTGGCTAGTATATGCCAAATATGCCCCCCAGAACAAGGGCGCACTGTAATGTCAGGAATATAAAATCAGCATAGTGGAAATGGGTGTCCCATACGCCTACCAGTCGTCCTCCCCACCCAATGATCTAAGCATGTTGTATCCACAACACGAATAATACCTCTAGATAACTGCCAGGTCTACTAGCATACCAAGTTTTTATCAGCAGTCATCCCTAACGTACGGCTCTTACGTACGGGCGACCAACCCAATACGTAGGCCGAGAGCTATATGAGACTCATAACTCATGTAGCAACTGTGTCACGGCCAATGAACCAAAAATGCTCCATAATACTGGGGTGGTCTCATAAACAAGGTCCAATGCAATTACATAATTAAAACAGAAACACACTTCATATGGAATATAAATAATAGTACTGTGGCAAGGTATACTTGTCGAGTAAAAAGTCATGTATAGTGCAAGCGTCCATAATGGTGTAAGTTTGAAGAAGTGAAAATTTAGGATTTTGGGGTGTACCGCATGGTTATATATAGAGAATAAGAGGCGGTGGATTTTACTTAATGGTTAAGAAATTGTTGCCGCTGTTGTTTTCCTTTTATTGGTTTAGGTGTGCGGCTGAGGAGATTTTTAAGGAGTGGTGGAATGAGAAACTTATACTTGTAGGTCAGGAAAGCAAAGCAAAGTTGAGTTTTGCTTCTGTTGCTGATATTTTCTCAAGGGTGTAGTTTTACGCGTGGTAAGAGAAAATCTTAAGGGGTGAAGAATATTACATAGGGGATTGCTTTTACGCAAAGTAGAAAGGAATCTAGGCGGGTTGGCTTACGCGTAGTGAAAGAAAAGTTTACGCGATAAAAAGAAAGGATTTTACTACTGCTGTTATGGTTGTTTACGCATGGTGAAAGAAAAACACGGTATACTGAGCGGTTTGTTGTTGTTTGTTTACGCGGGGTGAGCTGCTGTTTCTACTTCCTTATTTTACGCGCGGGAGTGGGTTTAACGGGTTGCGGGTTTGATCCAATAGGAAATTCTATTTTCTATAATTCTCATAATTACAAATAATAAATTACATAATATAGAATACGATTTCAGAATTAGGGTTGTTATAATCTTGAATATTATGGATTTTACTGAACGGACTCGTCTTTCGTACAAACGAACGTGTTATTGAGAGTAGGATAATATGTGCTCAAAGTTTAGAAATTTGAGTAAAACGAGCTTGGGTAGAACACCCTGTACAAATGAACAATGGTTTGATCCTAGGAATTGGGGCGAGCATTGTGCGATGAATTTGTATGATGTATCGTGTGCTTGAACTTGTACCTATGACCTTGTGAACTGACCTAGAAATTAGGCAGACGACCATGTGCCAAGTGAATGAACCTGTGTAGCCGACTTTATCATATGGCTTGAACAAACCACAGAACTGGGGCAACAAGACTTAGGGTTAGACTTGGGAACAATTACTTGTGCTAAGTTTGACCCAAACAGATGAACGCTAGTCGGTTAACCCGAATAGATCGTGCTTAACGGCAGTGCAAATACTTGAATTGGGTTGGAATGGAAATGGCTAAATTTGATTGACCCTATCGGAAGTATCCTTGTGAATCATAAAATGAACCCTTGAGATTTTCGCAAGTAGCTAGTCCGATTTTACTATCTTTAAGTTTGGTTGAATGCATATGTTTGAGGGACGCCTTGAATGTGTGCATGATCCAAGACTCAATGAGATATGAAACTTTAGTGCTAAGATTTCGCTATCGCTAAGTTGGTTGGCATGCTCATGCTTGAAGTGCACTTTGAATCTTTGCATGATCCAGACTCGCGATATGCAAATCTCGATGCTAGTGCAAGTGAATGTCTGCATGAAGTATAACGACTTGTATAAGTTTGCTTTAGCCTTAGATCGTTTATCAAGATCGATTGAAACATACTCCGCGTTAAGCAATATGTCCCGCGCTAAGGTGCAAATGAGACTGACTCAGCATACATGCAATACGACGTAAGGATCGAGTAGGAGATTATGTTCAAATGGATTTAGTGGTACCGATTGCTACGCTTGGAATAGATTCCATAATACGATAGAATGACCTGCGCTCAGTAAGTCTCGAGGACGAGACTTTTTCTGAGTAGTGTATGATGTAACACCCCATTCCGCTCAAGCGGACTGCCGATTCAAACGACAAAAGTGCAACATCCTGACCCACTTTGCTCAGGCGAGAATACTCGTTTGAGGCAAAGGATTTTCAGACTTGGTTTTTTAGGAGTTCGGCTTAGGCTTTCAGAGGCTCGTTCGGAGTATCGCTCAACCGAGGCGAATCATCGCTAAGGTGGGTGGCTACAGTAAACTTGTCTTTGCTTAGCCAGCATACTTAAAATATGGATGTTTCATGCTAGTCGCTAGGTGAATCACCCCCTGCATGCTAATAAGAATACAACGTACCTAGCTAAGGGAATAATCCCAACTTATATTGCTTGTGCTAGAACATGAAAATGAAACATTGCTTATATACAGACCAGTGCATGCGATCTTTGCCTTGTGCAACAAGACCCCGCTATGCCTCGAGTAGAACGATATACATATACTCTTCGGAGCGTACTGCTTTACTTGCTACACTGCACGACCCTATATTATGTCGCTCGGTAAGTTCCTATACGGTTTCACTCCTCAGCTTACCTTCGGGCCCGAACCAACGTGAATGTTTAAGTTTTAATGGAAATGCATGCTTGCCTGCTTAGATATTAATTTGTAATGTTGCCTTGACTCAATGTTTGCTACACGAAACTTATGCCACAAAACTTATGCCACAAGCAAGTAACATTATCGCGTATCGTGCATGCATTGAGTCAGCCAGAAGACTATCGAATAGTCCTTATGTGCAAATGAACCTGCAAGTATCCGGGACCGTTAGGTCACCAAGGCAATCCCCGAACCAGGGACATGCATCAAGGCAAATTAAACACTGAACTGGAATCATGTCAAGTTTACAACTGAATGATAATCATATCAAGTTTACCTCTGAACGAGAATTATGTCAAGCAAATTAAGAATAACAGCTCGTGGAGCAAATGCTCGGTTCAGAACAAGAATTATGGATTATCATGTCAAGTTATGGATTTGGAAAGACCCTGACCTGCATGTCGCGGACAACTTAAAAAAGGTGATCTTCGGATCTCGTTCCATGGACGGTTTCTGGGGCACCGGGGCCGATCCGATCCGGATGGAACACATACTATATAGTAAGATGGCATGTGCGCTTCACGCTGCACCATTCCGCTAGTGGGTCCACTGTATTGGCGGGATGGCTTGCGGCGCACCCTGTACTTTCGTAGCTTTCCATTCTCGTCGATGACCCAGGATCCACTGTATTGGCGGGATGGTTTGCAGCACACCCTGTACTTTTGTTGCTTCCATTCCCGTCAATGGCCCATGTCCTTTATGGCTATGCCAGCGACCTCATGTTCATATAGATAAGTCATCCTCGCTTAGCGGCAATTCGCGTGCGAATCATTACATCACATCAAGAATAACGGAACACCTAAATAATCGTAACACAAATCGTATATATGGAGCACTTGAACGTATTATGCAACACACCTGAGAAATCCTTAAAACTCGTGCACCCGATATGAAATCTCGTACTAAAACACTTGTGTTTGCATATGCTAATGCCTTGATTCATTGAATATATATGCTCGTGTATGATTTAACTTGGTTTGTCTTGGACATGGAGGGACAAATGGTAAATTGATAAGTATCGTCGTGTTTCTCTTATGTCGCACGGCGCACTTCCACACGAGTTAGGCTATTCAATCTTTGCCATGAAACTGATCCTAAGGCAACTAGAAAGATAAAATAATAGTTGGTGCCCGGAACCTATATTACTTGTTTGGATTTGTCGAGCGGGCAAGTAGCCTCCCCACCAGTGCATTCATATACAGATAATCCACCAGATTATTTGCATGGTGTGGGAGAACCTCGTTCGGTGCAGATGCCTCCTTCGTGCGTGCTAAGGTGTGGAGTCCACTCTAAAGCCTTGGAGCGTTACATCCGGAACTGAACCACATATACAAGACATAATATTGGAACATCGTCTATACATCATTCCACAAATATAGCCACTTAACATGCTTTTTCTGTTTCAGAGAGAGAGAGAGGCTTGAGTGACTTGTAATCTCGGCTATGTGTCGCCTGTAACACTTATATCAATAAAGAGTTTGTTTTATTTAACTCGTGTTATTAAATGCTTCCGCTATTGATGACTCAGTAAACTTGTTACCAATCTCCTATGTGTTTATAATTCCGCTGCACTCGGACAATCTGTGCGACTCTGTGGCTTAGACCTCTTATCGCCAGCCAATGAACCACAGCCTAGTACGGACGCGGCTCACGCTCGTGCGACATCACGCCCAGATGGGCCGAAGCGATTGTCCCGCTGGAGTGCTGGCGCTGTGATTCTCGCCTAGCGGGGACGACCGATTAGCCTGTAGGAGATCGGGGCGTGACAACCCACTCGTCTAAATCGACACTAAGTAGAATAGTGAATACAAACAGTTATATGGTGATCTTTCTACTTGAATCCTAGATTCATTTTATGGCAGAGGTATGACATATTAAGGAAAAGTATAAAACAAATTAAACATGCAAGATTCAACTCAAGCAAATATACAAGCAGGTATAGCCAACTCGAAGTAAACTAGCATGCAAACTATTTTACTCAAACCCAAGTAACGCATGAACCTATCGAATCACAATCCAAGCCTCAATATCCATCCTCACACCATGCCACAATCCAAGCCTTACTAATCTAATCAACGATATGCACACTCTTGCCTGAGGCAAGGTGGCCGTCGCCTACACGAAAAACACAAACAAAACCAAAGCAAACCAAACCAACTCTTATCTATATGAAGTCACTGGCCAAGCCATAAAGGACTAATCAACTGTAGTTCTACCCGATCCAGCTCTGAGTAGTTAGCCTGCCTTGTCGTATCGAACTACCGGCACCATATCTAAGGCACGTTACCATTTGAGTCTTCCATGGCCGAACGGTCCCGGTGTCCCGGAGCATATCCCGTTCGAGAAAACCAGACCTTGTGTGCAACAGATTATCCGTGACCAATGCAAACACCAAGTAGGTATGACAAAAGAATCGAGCATTCTGTCCCACCAAACGATACTCGCCTCAATCCATCCAACTATCTATAACCATTCTCCAACTTATATCCCAAGGCACCATCTCAAGTTATCCCCATAGGCACTATGCCACTTCTCGACACAATGCTCTAATTGGTGCAACACCCCTCACTCAGAAAACTTCGTGGCACAAATGCCCAACAGTGGCACAATGCCCTCACTGATGCAGTTGTCCGGTTTTGAAGCACAACTGTACGCTTTGCTTGACAAAGCACCCAACTGATACTCGTGCAAGGATGCACGCTCGCTTGCCGCCCGAAGTGCCTCGATGTTCCAACCAAGATGATCCACTCAATCTCTAACTGCTCAAAAGTAAAAACCAACTCAAGCCACAAATCATATCCAACCAAATGATGCACACTCTATGTACGCCACACTGTAGTAATTTCCAAGTTCCAGTCCAAGTGTTCAAGTCATTACGTGTGTTTCATATTATTAGGCATGAAAGAGTAGAGGAGAAGGGACATAGCCCACTCACCAAGTCTGATTTCGTTAAGCACCTTGCCTTGCAGTTACGGCCGATTCCTTGAACTCGTGGTCCGATGCAAAGTACGTTCTACTCAATTGGTATGACCGTGCGAGCAGGCCATACTCTCCAAATAATCTGACCGATTGGACTAAGGAATACGACATTATCGCTCCAATCCAGCTATTCCATTATTGCTCTGAACGAACACCTGATTCTATCGACCTCTGCTTGCGATCTCCACATAAAACTAACTCAAATCAATACTTATTACCAAATTCAACAAATCAAAATGTAACAAGCTATTGCCTCATTCAATCCGATTCAGCGTAATACACCGTGTGGTATTGGGGCATTACATAATATACCACTTAGAATCAGGTTCATCCTCGAACTAAACCAGTATACATTCCTTATTCGCATGTCGCTTGCCCAATTCATAACTCTGCTCCATGCAACTCATATTTTTCTGATCCAGACTCAATATCTCGCTCGCGCTGAATGCTCACACAAATTCTATATTCCCACATCCTCCTTGCAGCTTAATACGGATTTCTCATATCGCTTAGTTTTGGATCATACACATATTTAAGGCGTCCCTGAAATACATGCAATTCAGCCGAGCTTAGCAATAACGAATTTGGACAAGTTACAAGGGTATTTTTATGTCCGAGGCATTCATTCGCTTCACTCCCAATTTAACCAATTCATTCCATAAATCATTCGCACAAGCACTATTCTCAAATACGATAATTTTTTATTAACGATCTCTCCACCTGACTCAAATTAGTTCGTGTTCCAACTCAATCCATCCTACTATCTCTGAATCCATACTAGCACCGTCCAAGCTCAACCAACCAAACTCTAGCATGACTCCAATCGCACAATATTCCGCAAGTACCATCTCCAAATATTATCTCATGCTCCGAACGATCATCACAACTGATACTACCCCAGCTAGGCAACTTACCCATATATTAACTAGGCTCTTAGATCAGCTCAATCCAACACCTCTTTCTCAAATCTCAATACATCTCTGGGTGAACATCTATATTGAGGTTCATGTGATCCACGAAGATCTTGCCGCCACGCCATAGGGATAGTGTCGCTACGATTTCAATGTGGACACACTCGCCACAATTCCTAGGTCGTGCATAAAATAGTTCTTCGTTCTGCTTTCACTGCCTCGAAGCACAGGATATCACCTTCGCCTTCTGTATGAGCACGTATCCTAGACTAAGTTCTGATGCATCTTGTTGATCTGAGGCATATATGTCCCTTCCATTATTGCAAGGATTTGATCTGAATGAGCCATTGCTTTAACATCATAAGCTAGTTTCACAGTCGTCAATTCATATGAATGTTATTCCCTTCTGGGGCATGACGAGTTAGAGGCGATGCCATCTTCAAAAATCTGTGACTCCGAATCTCATCAGTTGACTTAGGCCATTTCCACCATCGCTTTGATCTTCCGGCTACATCTTCAGCTGAAAGCTATCCCAAGGATCTCTCAAATCCAGCACTCAGTCACTTAGGCCTATCTCCAATACACACCACTCACATTCACCCTCGACGCATTTCTAAATGCGCCGTCGCAAGGGTCGTTCTATGGGTCTACAATATTTATCTCTAATTTGGCGGTCAAGTCGCTAGGGTCAGCTGTCCTGAAGCTACGCTCGATAATTGTAAGTCATCACGATGGACAGCTATTATGAACCGTGTTATATCTCCTCTACAAATCTGAGCCATAATCCAACCATTCCATCCGAACGAAATTTTGATTCCGAGCACTTTATGCACTATCCCTGACGATCTGTCAACCAAATGCTGCTTAACCACATAGAGTCTCACTATCTATCAAAGACACAAATTATCAAACTGCGATAACTGAAACCATCTTCCATCACACCGCCGTTCTGTCCTAAATCTATCAAAAATTTTGAACTGCCATGTTCGACTTCTCGCACTACCACTTGCAATGATTCCTGAAACCATAGACTTGCTCTAATTCTTATCCGTATGGCAACTTTACACTGCCTCGTCCAACTTGCTCAAGCAGTACAGTGTTTTGCTCCAACATTGCTCTCTTGTTTAGCTATCTTCAAAAGTCCATCCGCCATAATTCTTGTTCTTGTTCCATTTCTTAGCCCGTCTTGATTTCTCTATGTTCTGATTAGTCCATACATTCTCAATGACTCGTGCACAAGTTCCAACACAAATCTCAAATCATATTGCCTTTACTTATTGACTCAATCCATCTCAATACTGCAATTGTTAACTTTCAATCTGACTTAACATCAACTAGACTTGCCTCATACCCGTTCTTGTCTTCCGGAGAATCAGTCTACCATCGTTGTACCACTTTTTCAAATTTTACTTTCGTTAAACCTTGAGTCCAACTTCTCGAGCGCCAATATTCGTAATCCTTCAAGTTCGTACGAATCCATCGCATTGCTCCTCCAAAACCAATTTGTGTTCTATTGCTCAACTAAATGCTCCCTTGTGTTACCAAAATTCGTAGTCCGTGCTCACAACCCTTCGATACACCCATCGCTCGCTCAAGTGTATTTTAACTATTTGTTCCTCATGATCAACTCTCTTTGCATCAATGAATGCTCTACCGAACTTCCAAATCGTGCAAGCAAACTCTGATATTCAGCTTTCATCTGATTGATCTCAACTTGTTTCCAAAACTTGGTCCGCATCAATCCTTCAAATTCCAAACACTCTTTCCATTGCTTGTTCCGTTCTCGTCCAACAAAATTCCCATTTATACAAGCCCGTTCTTGATCACTCAAGTCCAATGATACTTCCATTTACACAATTCCATTCTTGATCGCTCAAGTATAACGTATCGAAGAATACCTTAGTCAAATTTTATTGCACCATATACCACTTGAAATTAGAGTCACTCTCGCGCTTACTCTGCGTCGACGAACGTCTATTCCAAACCAACTATTCTGAGGTGATCATGTCGATCGCAACTCAACATTCGATTGCTCCATGTTCCATTTTCTAACTCTGCCGATGTGCACCAACCAACTTACATTCCTGTTATCTGTGTCTATTGCGGCAATTCTATTAATGTTTATCCAAAATATTCCAATGCCACTTAACTATGTGATATACTATATACCACTCAGAATCAAGTCACTCCTTACGTCACCCTTCTTTGTACTGATCCAAGATCCGTTTGAACCATCCATTCTGCGTGATCCTGCCATTCCAACTCAATGTCTGACATAAAACTCAGCCAATGCATGAACCATCTAACTCTATTTTCAATCTCGGTTGATGCAACTTATGCCATATTCCATTCTCAATACTTCCAACTATTTCTCAAACCGTTCGATACTTTCGCTATACGAGCAACTCGTACACGATCTCTTCCAAGTAATCCAACCCAATACCCAACTTTTTCACATATTTGTTGTACGAGCAACTCGTGCAATGCTATCCTGATATTCCTAAGCCAAACTCAAACATGCTCAGCCAATGCGCCACATGAGAAACTCGTGCAACGCTCTCCAGATATGCCAGCCAAAAAAAAAAACCAAACTCCATCCAATACATTCGCTACACGAGCAACTCGTGCAACATTCCATTCTCGTCCAATATTTATACTCACAATATGCCAAATAACCAATCTCATCTGCCAACCAACTGATCCACTGATGCAACCAGAATCTTCTGAACGATAAGCCAAACCAACGCAACAACACCTCTCAACTTGCTGCACAAATACAATAATGCCACACAACTTGTTGCACGAATGCAACAACGCCAAACGATGATACATGATCTACCAAAAACAAATGAAAGCCAACGCAACGAAGAACAACATGCATCCACAACAAACAAATATATAGACTTATTACATAAAATATCTAATGCGGCACCGAGTAGAGCTAAGAGCCAAACGACACGCGGAAGCTATTTAGAGTTTGTGATGAAGTAAAGGACAAAGTCTAAGGAAATAAACCGGGCGCTCTGATACCAAATTATCATGCCCCAATCTCCCGCAAGCTCGATCATCCCCGATGAACGTGAATCACCATATTGCAGCGCTCCCGCAGGACAATCGTTCTCATCGGGACGTGATTCCGTGCGAGCCTGGAGTTGCGCTCGCACAAGACGATGTTGTCAAAAATCAAAGTTATCATCGAAACGACCAAGTTGTAGCAAAAGTCAAGTATTGTGTACCAAGCACACATCAGAGTATATGCAGCGAAGCTCTCGATATGGTCAAAATAAAAATGCCACAAAAGAGAATGCCACAAAGGTGATGCAACACTCTTGTGCTTTCTCTTGCCCACAAAGGTATTTACCATTCCATACATCGTGCCCCGTATATCCAAGCAGCGCCACTACACTTGCATACCTGAAATAATGCCCATAAACTTGGGTCAGTATACAGATATACTAGTGAGCGAGGTAACCTACTCGTCTAAACCGACACTAAGTAGAATAGTGAATGCAAACAGTTATATGGTGATCTTTCTACTTGAATCCTAGATTCATTTTATGGCAGAGGTATGACATGTTAAGAAAAACTATAAAGCAGGTTAAACATGCAAACATTCAACTCAAGCAAATATACAAGCAAATATAGCCAACTCGTAGTAAACGAGCTTGCAAATTATTATACTCAAACCCAAGCAACGCGTGAACCTATCGAATCACAATCCAAGCCTCAATATCCATCCTCAAACCATGCCATAATCTAATCCTTACTAATCCAATTATCGATATGCACACTCTTGCCTGAGGCAAGGTGGCCGCCGCCTACACAAAAAGCACAAACAAAACCAAAGCAAAGCAAACCAACTCTTATCTATATAAAGTCACTGGCCAAGCCATAAAGGACTAATCAACTATAGTTATATCCGATCTAGTACTGAGTAGCTAGCTTGCCTGGTCGTATCAAACTACCGGCACTGCGCCCAAGGCACGTTACCATTTGTCTCCTCCATGGCCGAACGGTCCCTGTGCACCGGAGCATATCTTGTTCGAGAAAACTAAACCCTGTGCACAACAGGTTGTCCATGACCAATGCAAACACCAAGTAGGTATGACGAGAGAATCGAGCATTTTCGCCCCACCAAATGATACTCGCCTCAGTCTATCCAACTATCCATAACCATTCTCTAACTTATATCTCAATGCACCATCTCAAGTTATCCCCATAGGCACTATGCCACTTCTCGACATAATGCTCCAATTGGTGCAACACCCCTCGCTCAAAAAACTCTGTGGCACAAATATCAATAGTGGCACAATGCCCTCACCGATGCAGTTGTCCGATTTTGAACCACAACTGCACACTTTACTTGACAAAGCGCCCAACTGATACTCGTGCACAGATGCACGCTCGCTCGCCGTCCGAAGTGCGTCAATGTTCCAACCAAGATGATCCACTCAAGCTCTAGCTGCTCAAATGTAAAAACTAACTTAAGCCACAAATCATATCCAACCAAACGACGCACACTCTATGCACGCCACAGTGTAGTAATTTCCAAGTTCCAGTCCAAGTGTTCAAGCCATTATGTGTGTTCCATATTATTAGACATGAAGGAGTAGAGGAGAAGGAACATTGCCCACTCACCAAGTCTGATTCCGTTAAGCACCATGCCTTACCGATACGGCCTATCCCTTGAACCCGTGGTCTGATGCAAAGCACGATCTACTCAATTGGTATGATCGTGCGTACAGGCCGTGCTCTCCAAATCATCCGACCGATCGGACTAAGGAAGACGGCGTTGTCGCTCCAATCCAGCTATCTCAATACTGCTCTGAACGAACACTTGATTCTATCAAACTCCGCTTGTGATCTCACATGAAACCAACTCAAATCAACACTTGTTCCCAAATCCAACAAATCAAAATATAACCAACTATTGTCTCATTAAATCCAACTCAGTGTAATACACCATACGGTTGCGGGACACTACATCAGTATCGCCATGTTCATATCTTATCGTGTCCATCCATACTGATTTCTGGCCAATGTAGAACCTAAAAAAAATTACTTTACCAGGTAGACTCTTTTAGCATCAATTTGAAAACTAACATCTTTCATGATCAAAGGAGGATCCGCGTACAAGGGTTCGAATGACGAGAAAAGTGTCGACAGCAGAACTTTACGTTGCTGCTGTATGGATATGAATCATACAATGGACGACATCTTGTTATAGTATTGATATGTATCATCATCATCATTAGAAGAAAGATGACTATTGTGTGAATCAGCTACGGACTATGCGCGTATGCAAAGTAACAAGTAAGCCAGCAGAGTTCCTTGAATATAATGACTCCTGGACTTGCTAAAGAGTCGAGAGAAATAGGACATGTTTCTCGCATAAGAAATGAAATGATAAACATTTAACATACTGCAGACTATGCATATAAACTTTTAAAACTGTGTTGCTTTAATTCCAGCCTACCTATTACTATAAGAACCCCTTTGAACTTTTTCCCATCTTCACTGGAACGTAAATATGTCTCCCCATTTATGCATATACACATCCACATGCATGATTACATGATCCAACCTAACAAGACTCTCATCAACTATTAATCTAACATGAGTCGTAAGGTCGAAGCATTCAGTTCTATTTTCCTCGCATGCATGAGCACTACAAATTCAGGCAAAACACTAATAAGAAACCAAAAAAGTCACTCTTTTGGTGAGGGCAATGATCGTTGCATCACTATTTACAAAAAAATGGTGGGTTAGAGCCCACCTCAGGTCACCAATGGCTCCGCCCTTGTCCGGGATAAACTTAAAATGTCCTAAATTATTTTAACAAAATAAATGTTGTGTTAGTATCGTCATGTCGATATCTTATCGTGTCCATATCATATCATGTCTGGCTAATGTAGAACCTAAAAAAAATATACTTTACCAACTAGACTCTTTTAGCATAAATTCGAATACTAACATATTTCACCTTCAAAGGAGGATCTGAGTGTAGTGGTTCGAACGATGAGGAAAGGACGACAGGACTTTACGTTGTTGTTGTATGGATATGAATCATACATTGGACGACATCTTATTATAGTATAGATATGAATCATCATCATCAGAAGACTTCTTTGTATGCTCTTTCTGATGCTTTTGTGTGAATCAGCTACCGACTGTGCGTGTATGTGAAGTAACAAGTAAGCCAACAGCTTTTCTTGAATATAATGGTTCCAGGACTTGCTGAAGAGTCAAGAGAAAGAGAACCTCGTTCTCGCATAAGATATAAAATGATAAACATTTAACATGTTGGAGTGGGTAGGGTTCCCAACCTATGTGAAAAATATTCCGGAGTGAGACGAGCGTCATCCGTGTGTCGAAAAAGCTCGAAAAGTGCATCGAGCGTCGTGTATTGGAATATTTATGGTAAGAAAATATTATATTGGATCTCCATCTTTGAATTTAATTATATATTTATGATTGGAACTTTCATATATTAACTTTCCATATAATTGAATTTCCATAAATATTTTTGGTTTCCATATGGAAACCCTAATTCATGAAAGGGTTTATATAAAGGCTTATGCAATATATAACAACATGAGAAAAGAAAAAAAAAAGAGGAAAAAAATGTGAGAAGAGTGCCATTGCAACTTTGGAGAGGAAAAAGAAGGATTTGAGACCATTTCGGAGAATGAGATCAATTTGGGGTATTTCTCATTGTCTTTTTTCTTCGTGGTTGTAATCTATTTTCTATTCCAAAGAGTTGCGGTGATCCGTGTTGGATCGATGAGGAGCTTGTAGAGGGTGTATTCTCTTTATTCCATTAGTGGAGGTTCTTCAGGATTGGACTCCGATCGTCCCGTAGTTTTTTTTATCTGGGTTTTCTACGTAAAAATCTCTGTCTGTGATTTGTGTTTGGTATTTTTTTTGTTTGTGTATTTTGCTCGGTTCTCTCGTAGGTACTCTTTGGTTTGGGGAACGATTTTCGTGTTTCATTCCCAACAGTGTGGTATCAGAGCCAGGTTCTGGAATTTCAGAAGGGTGTCAGGAGTTGACAGAAAAACCAGGGAGGAGAGATGGACGCGAAGTCGATGTGCATGGTAAACCTGAATGGTACAAACTATCATAACTGGAGAAGCAAGATGAAGGATCTACTATTTGTCAAGAAGCTGCATCTGCCAGTATTTGCTTCCGAGAGGCACAATGACAAATTCGAAGAGGACTGAAAGTTCGAGCATATACACGTGTGTGGGTAAATCAGGTAGTTCATTGACGAAAACATATACAACCATGTTGCCAGTATTGAGCACGTTAGGATACTGTAGGATAAGCTATAATTTTGTATACGAAGAAGACCGGGGTAAATAGATTGTTTCTGATCTGGATGATGGGTCTGCGGTACAAAGATGGGGCGTCCATTACGGATCATTTGAGTAAGTTCCAGGACGTGTTTGACCAGCTATCCTCGATGGGAGTCAAGTTCGATGACGAGGTTCAAGGACTATGGCTGTTGTGTACATTGCCAGACTCGTGGGAGACTGTACGAGTGTCTATGATCGCTTCTGCTCCGGAAGGCATGGTCAGTCTGGAGTTTGCCAAGATGGAGTACTAAATAAAGAGATGCGGAGACGTTCTCAGGCCACTTCATCTATATACCACTCAGAGATGCTTGTTTCAGAGAGCCGCAGAAGGGGTAAAAGCAGGTGTCTAGGCGGTGTCAGAGACAAAAGAAGGAAAAGGTCCAAGGTGTAGCACCCCGTTCTCCCGGTGTGGAGAGCGCGGCTAAGAAACACAAGACGGTATCGTTCGATCGGGATAGATTGAATTAAGAACTCGTTCTCGTTATGGATTTGTTTCTTCGGAATCGATTCCCATATTCAGTGGACCGTGCCCCCGGGATCGACTTAGCGGCAGAGTCAGGAGGGACCTCTCCGTTGCTATCTTTTATTGCCTCGGTTTTCGATATCGCTTGTTTCTTTCGTGCTTTGAGTTGGTTTTAGGATTTGCTTGTTTTCCTTGAACGATTTCGATGGTTTTTATTATTTTCGTTCATTGAACTGCACTTCAATTCCGAGATTGGAAAAGTGGAAGAGGTATTGATCGAGCTGTTCGTAATGCAGGTGAACGAGCAGTAGGCGGCTTGCGAGCGGAGTCGTGAAGCGCCTCTTTCCTTCTCCCTTACAACAATCTAAGTGAGTGGCTACCAACCCGATTAGCTAGTCCTGCTTCCAAGCTCCACATCTAATAAATCTGCATTATTCTTTGCCCCGATCAAACGATACCAAGTAATAATAAAAGAAACCAAGATAAAAGAGAATAGACTTGGTTATTATGCTTGTCAATCAAACATATGAACTGTTATCATACTGTATGCTAGTTCGTTTATAACTGTTCTATGAATCGTGCTAAGTATGGAAAACATTGTATGCATTAAACTGTTCAAGGAGGCTATGTAAAATGAATCATGCAATACCAACTGTCCTGTACTCCTGTTTGCCTCAACTGCATGAACTGTTAACTTAGTAAACATACTGTTCGATCACGGACAACTTGTGCACAAGGTAACTGGTTCCTGCGGACGGTCGCTGGGGCACTGGCACCGATCCGGTCCGGACAGAACTCTACTGTATAGTCTACTGTACTGGACGAGATGGCTTGTAGCACCCACTATACTTTCGCTGCAAACCATTTTCGTCTAAGACTAATGTCCATTGTGGCATCACACTAGTGATCACTTGTATATTTAAACCTGTTGCAAACTAACTTGTGTCTTCGTGGCAGGGAAGGCATGGTAAGTATTGTGCAGGTGATTCAGACGGGCAGGTAAAATCCACCGAACGGTGGCAAGTTCATTTCAGTAAATTTCTATATGCTGCTTACTTATAAATGAACTAAGGCAAGATAGAAACCCATAAAATATGCATGCTTCATTAAAACAACGTGTTGATTGGTATAGTTCGGTTAGCTCGCCTTTACCAGTATGTTTTGACATGCTGACCCTCGTTGAAACAGGTTCTCCACACCAAGGCGAACCGAGCGAGGAGCCGAAGTCGTATTCCCGATCCAGTCCAGCTGTTGGCGCATCTTCATCACGCCCCTTGAAGCATTTTGAAGTCAGAAGCTTGCAACTCTTCATACACAAATACAGATTCGTGGCAAATCCATCCTCCAGCCTGGAGGTCTTTATCATTTTGAAGTTATAAAGGGATATAATGTACAGGACTGCTATCTCATTTTGAGTCAACACTTTTGTAAGCCCGTGCGGCATATTAGCTGACTCGTTCAGGAGTTTATAATAGATGTTCATTATCAATAAAGAGAACTTTTCCATATTTCAAATCTGTGTTTCAATTTATCTGCGTACTCTGAATATGTGCTTGCTATGCAAATCATTAAAGCCTTGTGCGGGCGCAACCCCAGGCCCGCACGACGATCACGATTCGGGGGACGCCTCAACGATTCTACGGAATCGAGTCGTGATATAGTGGTATCATAGCACAGATTCAAAGTTCCTTAGACTTCGTGATGGAAAAATTCCTTTAACGATCAAATTCCTGTGCGAACTCTTGAACTCGCTAGGCCAAAATGAGATACGTTCATGCAATAAGTCCATAATATATTATGATCCTAATGTAATTTACCTTCTTTTGGAGGAATGGCTCCAGCACAATCTGCAGCGCAAGCACCGGACAAAATGCAAGGCCAAGGAAGTAGTTCGGGCACTTCGAGAAGTTCAGAGAGCCAGCAAGCCGTGCCAAGCATCGATCCCATCCAGCAAATGTTGCAGATGTTGGAGGCAAACCAACAAAGGGACGAGGCTCACTATGAACGGGCCGAGAAGCGGACAGAAGAGAGTCAGCTCAAGTTTTAAGACAATATAGAAGCACGATTCTCAGTCCAACAGAAGCAGGTGGATGCCCTGCAACAGATCGTTCAGACTTTGGCTTCCAACCATTCCACGGCAAGAGCGCCGACTCCGGTGGAACAGCCCGCGCTTGAAGTAGAGACGCCGCAAATTCCAAGGCCGAGGGACGTGACTACCTTCGACTTTGGCCACTTCAAGAAAGTCTGTAACACCCCATTCAATGGGAATGAGGACCCAGTCGTAGCTCTAGATTGGTTGGCCGAACTTGAAGATCACTTCGCTCTGCTAGAGGTCCCCGAAGAGAAGCGCGTCGCCTGCGCGCAACTACAGCTCCGCCTCAACGCTTACGATTGGTGGAACGTGCATCGACGATCTCTTCAATTTGATCACGGAGAGGAGGCGATCTCGTGGATGACTTTTTGTGCCGCGTTCGAAGAGGAGTTTATACCCCCTCCAGTACAACGTCAAATGGAGAATGAGTTCATGCAACTGAGGCAGGGCAGTATGACAGTTAAGCAATATTCCACCGAATTCAACCGACTCTCCAAATTTGCTAGGGCCTATTTACCTGATGCAGCGAGTCGAGCTAGAAGGTTTGAAGGCGGTTTGCGCCCTGCCATTCATGGGCACGTAGTCGTTAATCAGTATCGTATAATACGTTGTTTGTGGTATTAAACTAAAGAATGAAAAATGTATTCATGATGGGGTTTATACGAAACCTGTCTTCTTTGGTTTACAAATAAACTTGTACAATTTGATCCTATACGAGGATATGGGAGTACAATTTATTTAATCTGGGTAAATATTGCTATAGGTGTCTGATCTGCAGTCGATCACTTTAGCCCTTGGACCACACGATGTTGAAGAAGTGCCGTAGAAGATATGAAGCAGCTTCGAGGGTTGCAAAAGAGGGTGGATGCACGATGCCAAAGTCGTCGATCCCTGCTCTCTGCCTGAGCTCCGGATTCTCTTTCTCTCTCTCTCTCTCTTGACCTCTGGTTCGATCTTTCTCCCTGGATCTGATATTGGTTTCTTGACCAATTTTCTGACCCTTTTCCTCATTGATAGAGGTCTCTATTTATAGAGTTTTAGTGATAGTGACCACTCCGTCGGTGTAGAAACCGAGGAGTAAAAAATACAGTACCCTTTTACACAACGGTTAAAGTAACCAATGCCTGCATATAGATGATCCTTTGATTGAGCGTGTGACACGGGTCCAACTAAGGGATAAAACGCGTATAATCGCTACGAAGATCACGACGTAGAAGCTACGTAGGTAGGTATCCATTGTGTAGAAGAGGTTGGCATAGAAGCCAAATGTCTGTCACCATGGCATAGAAGCCAAATGGTTATCAAACCGGCATAGAAACCGAATAGGCGTAGAAGCCGAACAGGCGTAGAAGCCGAGTGGTCATAGAGGCCGAGCAGGCGTAGAAGCCGAGTGGTCGTAGAGGCCGAGCAGGCGTAGAAGCCGAATGGTCATAAAGGCCGAGCAGGCGTAGGAGCCGAATGGTCATAAAGGCCGAGCAGGCGTAGAAGCCGGATGGGCGTAGAAGCTGCTGCGTACCGTGCCAGAGTGCTGATGGGGACGTCTTAGCCGGAATTACGGCTT
Organism: Iris macrosiphon; assembly: GCA_036927795.1. Lineage (NCBI taxonomy): Eukaryota > Viridiplantae > Streptophyta > Magnoliopsida > Asparagales > Iridaceae > Iris > Iris macrosiphon. The sequence continues at coordinate 277,501,689 of JAYESA010000004.1, read as the reverse complement.
TTGAAGATATAATCAAATCTCTTGCATTAAATGCCGAGATTTGCCACCATCCTGTGCATTAAATGTGGAGGTGTGTCTTTGAAGGTCTGCAACCCCTTCTGCGCATCAGTCGCAGAGATGTGCCTTGAGAAATTATCACCGCTCTGTGCATTCAGACGTAGAGACGTGCCTCGACCCCGTACGGAGTGCTTCTTTTGATGTGGCAGGCGGTTTGTCTACTGCAGAACGTAAAATAGCTCGTGTCTGCCTGTGTAAAACAAGGCAGCGTATCCCTTCATGCTTGTAAAAGCAGTTTACGCAAAGGGGATGGCGGTATTTGACAACCTGGATCGCAGTGCTGTGTCATCATTATAGCCGTTGTCTGGGTAGTCGAGCCGTATCCCTTTGTCAGAAGTCCAAACGTCAGGTTTATTGCAGGATCTTCATTGCAGGGTCTGACAGGTTCACTTCGGAGAATACGAAGCGTCTCTTGTACACCTCAATGCTGCGTTTGAAAGAGGATGAGTTTTACGCCCTGGAGGCGATGAAGCACCCTGTTTACGCTGAAGCGGCTTGGACGTACTGCCTTACGCGGATGGTCCTTTGAGCTTTCATATCTCATGCTACGTTTTAGAGAAAAGAGCTCTGTTGCACGCTTGATGGCTTTGAAGGCTTATGCTTACGCTGCTATGCACCAACATGCCGCGTATAGTCATCCGACATATTTTTCATGCTTCTACAAGACCCCCTTCAAAGCTTTCAAATTCCTTGGAATTTGGAACACTTTGAATGAAGCATGAACCGCTCCTCGTGACTCGAAACGTTTCTGAATGGAGCGTTGAAACGGTCGATGCTGACTTTATGGCGGATTTATTGGGGATCGGTGTGACCTCTTTCGCCTATAAAAAGGCTGGAGGAGTTAAACTGTTCTCCCCACATTCCCATCACCACGCAGAGATGATCGTCGGAGTTCGTCGGGTCGATCTGAGGAAGAAGGAGATCATGTTCTTCCAGCGTGTAAGGAGCCAAAAAAGACGGCATCTTCGAGCAAGTGTCCACTGCAACGATGGATCATGGAAGGATATCTTAGCCTCCCTTGCTCGGGATAATCAGCAACTTTGTATGGCTGTTTTTCTAGGAGAAGAAAAGGGTCGTATTAGACCACACGGCCTGCAAGCGGTATATTTTCCCCTGAGACCTCGGCGGACAAGAGCAGACAAACTGTAACTGCTGTCCTCAATCGAGTTGGGTCTTAAAGAAGCCTCAACTGGATCGGTCATGGCGTACGGAGCATGGGATCTGCATCATTTATGCAGGCCCAGTTCTGTATCCTCCCGTCATCGATCTTCTTGTTCATGACTGTGGTGGTCGATGAACTACCATGGAAGAAGAGGAAGACCTGCACCGATGCGAGAACCCTGTAGAACGGATTCTGGGGGCGATCTTCCGACGACGATGATGAGGAAGCCCTTTGTAGACGGGATTTTCCTCATATGTAGTCATGAAAAATGAAGAAAAAATCCTTTGTAGACAAGATTTCCCTCATATGTAATCATGACTTTAATCTTTAATAAAATCGTCTTTCTTCTCTGCATATGATCGTTTTGCCAAACGTTGCTGTGAAGTCTGAATATGAGTAGCTTCGACACGTCTGATTCTTTACGCCGACTCCGTTAAAAGAGTGCTAGGTCCCGTCCTTTTGCGCATAGCGAATAGTCCATAGAACGCTGTTGAGCATTTTGAACGTTTAGAACTGTCCTGTTGCTAGGGCTGAGGAACCGCGTAGAGCTCTGAACTGTTGTTTTTACTTTTGATGAACATAATTTTTGTTCAGACTTCGTCTTCAAGAATGATTTCTCAAAAATCCCTTGGAACAGGGTCGAGAAATGGCTGTCAAACTGAGTTGCCATCTTGATAGACGAGATATTCAGACTGGAGTCTGGATGATCCTCCAATTCGACCCGAGAAGAGTTATTTCTCAATGCTTGAACTCTGTATGCTTCGGGTACTTGGGATATGTTGAGGTCAAGAAGGAGTATCTTCTGTGTGAACTCCTGTAATCGACCGCCTTGCTGTTCGGATATGCAAAAAGTCAGAGATCCGTAGTGTAGATGAGCTGAGAATCCTGAGTTCGTAGTCTATTGAGCGTAGAAAGCCACCGAGTGTGAGATCGTAGATTCGGAGCTGCTGAGCATGAAGTCGTAGGTTTGTAGCCTCTCGAGCGTAAAAGCTACCGAGCACAAAGGCATCCGGGCATAAAACCATAGACTGATAGCTTGCGAGCGTAAAACCGTAGATCTGTTGCTGTCGAGCGTAGAAAGCTCCTTAGCGTAGAACTGTAGATTTGTAGCCTGTGAATAAAAAAAATCTTTCGGGCGTAAGGTTGCGGATCTGTTGCCTCCGAGCGTAAACTAAATGCCATCGAGCGCGAGATCATCGATTTGGTATCTGCTGAGCGTAAAGTCGTAGGTTTGTAGCCTCTCGAGCATAAAAGCTACCGAGCATAAAGGCATCCGGGCATAAAACCATAGACTTGTAGCTTGCGAGCGTAAAACCGTAGATCTGTTGCTGTCGAGCGTAGAAAGCTCTTTAGCATAGGAACCGCTGATCTGCTTTTGCACGAAAAACTCTTTGAATTTGCTGAATGTCCGTTTTTCGAGGGTAGTGGGCTGACGTAGTACCCAATCATAACCAAATATTTAATTTGTGAGATTTGGTTGGGGTTTCGAGGAGCCCATCTGAGGATTCGAGGAGTCGACCCGAACTCTATATATATCCCAAGCTTTTGAGAGAAAAACTTTTTATTCGTCTTCTGCGAAAGAGAGCCTCGATTGTTTGAGTTTTTTCCCTCGTTCTTTCTCCGAGCACTCCGAGTTTTCAGAAATGGCGCCGAAACAAACCCCCTCCACCAAGGGAAAGAGCACAGGCTCTTCTTCTCGTTCTTCTGCCCCAGCGAGAGAGTCTTCGGTCGGACAAGGTGAACTTCCTTCTGAGCGAAGGCTCCTGCCGACGAGTAGCGCACCCGGCCTTAGAGGTATAGCCATTGGGGATGACAATGAATGACGAAAAATCTTTCGCACACGTTGAACGTGACCGCGCTAGGTCGTCTTCTGTGCTGATAGCCTCTTTGGGGAAGATGACGCACGGAGACGTTTTCATCTTTTACGCCCACATTTCTAATATGCCAGCGTAAAAACTCTATATTTTTCGCAGTTATGAGCGTAAAAGCTCTGACTGTCAAAAACTTGGTGTATACTATAAAATTTTAGTTCTACGCTTTGGATGGGACCTCCGACGTAATAACTAGAATTTTGGCAGTCTGGCGTAAAGCACGGACAGTATACCGCCAATTACGCTTCAGGATGTGACTTCCGGCGTAAAATGACCAAATTTTGTACAGTCTTGGCGTAAAGCACAGACTGTCGTTTCTTGGTCTTTGTGTTGCAAGATTTGTAATGACGTGTTTTCCTTGCACTTTCACAGTTAACTTGCATGAGTCTCCACTGGCTGAGGTGATGGGTTCTGCTGCCGGGATGCTGCACTCGAACTACCTAGAGGATCTGTCGCACGTGACATTTCCTATCTCCGGACCCCAGTATCCTGAAGGAAGGGCGATCTTGATATCGGCTCAGGACGAGTGAATGCTGCTGAGCATGATCAACGGGGAGCCCCTAACATACGTAGACGGGGAGCAGTACATCAAGCCGACCTTTCTCTTTGGGGATATGATAGACAAACAGTCCCAGACGAAGCCCAAGAGAGAACCCTGGGTTTTCTCCGCCGAGAGCGTGGTCTTGTATCTGCCCACGATGCCGAGAGATTATCCCATCTCGGCTTTCTTCCATGCCACACATTCCAGGAGGATGTCGTGGACACTGACTCCCGATCTTCACGGCAAGCTGGGGAAGATCTTTCACCTGAAAGGAGCTGACCAGGGGTCGTTTGTCAGCCGCCCTTCTGGCGTCGTGACGTTGTTCAGGGGACTGTGCCCGGGCAGCGTCCCGAGTGAAGACAGTTCAGTGATCCAGCCGGTCCAATTGCCGACTTTCTACAACGACTTCATGGTGTGAGGGGGAGTATACCCCAAGGAGAATCCTCGGTGCAATGGGTGGATTACCCCAGCAAACCTCTGATGGACTTGCCTAGTTGACTGGGCTCTGAAGCATTTTCGAAGAGAGCTGGAGGTCATAGGACTGTATGCTGCCGTGAGCGCGACGAGTGTTGGGTTGCCTCCCAACCCTAACCTATTTCTGGCACTGATGGAGCGATACATTTCGCTCACCGGGACCTTTGCCACTCCACTGGGGGAGTTGGGGTTGGCCCTCCACGAAATGGCAGCGATCTCGAGACTGCCGATGGGGGATACCCCGTATGAAGAGTATGTTCCCACCAACCGGGAGTTGGAGGACTCGGACCCTCGGGTTGTAGAGGTGTATCAGGAGCTGATGTGCCACTATTTTGCGTGCACTACTTTTTATAATGAGCCTTCTGATTTGGCTCACACTACTAAGTGGATGTCCTACCTCTTTTTCCACCGGCCCAGGGCCGTCAAGTCGGAGAAAGTTTCGGGGGGCAAGAATGAGCCCGTGAACTGTTTGGGCATGCTCAGTGCCCAGGTCGTCGAGGATCATATGGAGGAGGCTAAAGCTCCAAATCAGTTTCTCAATGACGGGGTAGGAAAGTACCCTGAAGGCACTAAGGCCTATAGTTACTTGAGGCGCTGCCGCAGGCCTTTGTCTGAGGAAGCCAAGCTGGCTGGCTTTCTCTCCCTATGGCTGCATCGAGTAGTGGTGCCCGGCATCGCGTCCGCGGACCGCATTCACCGGAATATCATGTGGCCTGCCGTTCGTCTGGTATTCGGGGCAAGACTGGGCTTGCTCCCTGCCATGGTATGCCGTATACAGGCTGGCCTGAGAGCCATGACTGACGGACTGCTCGTCGATGAAGCTCGATGAGATAGCTTTCCCTGGGTAGAGTTACCATACCTGTACTTGATGGGATGGTTAATCCTCCACAACCCCAGGGTGATGTCTCCCGGCCCTGGTAGTAGCGCGGGGGGGGGGTAGTTTCTTGCTGAACTACAAGTACTCCCTCTGGAATATGAACACAGTCTTAGACTGTTGGCTGGCGCTGAGCCTCGGTCACTGCTGGAAGCTCCTCTGCACTGTCCCCTCTGTATATCGTAATCAGTCGGGGATTAGGCTTGAGGATTTAGGTGAAGAAAAGACCAATCTTTCTCCGGAAGCTTTTAATTGGTTGGTCTGCATCAGACCCCCCCATCTGCTATACAGAAGCGAAGATTATTGCTTCTTCGAGCCTTACTTGCCCAGTCGGTTAGCCAGGCAGTTTGGGTACGATCAGCTGCATGTGGGCAATGCCATCACCAGCTTCAGGTCCAGGGGCGGACTCATTGATGGAGCCAGAGGATGGAGGTATTTCATCATGGGCTGCACGGGAGCAATCTTTACCGTACCGGTCGTCACCCTCTCCACGGAGCTGCAGATCCTCCATTCGTACGCTCAGTTTTACGTGGCGATCAACACCTTCCATCGCAATTTTGACATTCGTGGAAGCTTTAGGGTGCCCTCTCCCAAGCCTGGGGGAAGAATCGAAGTCCCCTCGGTTTTATCTGACGAGGGTGAGGAGTCCGCCACTCCGGATGAGCCTCTGGTATCGGTGTCGAGGTGTGAAGTGCCTCCGCCTGCGGGGGCTTTGGCGGTATCTGGGAAGCGAAGGGCTCCTGCTTCGAAGCAGACTTCCCCTCGCAAGAGGAAGAAGAAGACGGTTGATCGCCCTCTCCGAATTCCTGGCATTGAGGCTCCTAGAGAGGGACCTGCTGTCTCTCCTGTTGGGGATGTCTCTTTGACTGGAGGTTCCCCGCCTCTCGGAGAGGGACCCTCAGTTTCGGCTGGCAGTGCCGGAGAACTCCTGCTTGAGGCTGCCGTTGTTGCCACTGCCTCCGGTAGTGGAATGAAATCGCCTGCGTGGCCGAGGCAAATGGGAGAATCTTTCCCTAGACCGGCAACGGATGAAACTCCTGCCGCGTCCGTGAGCATGACCAGCGAGGTTCCAGCTGACGAACCCCGACCGCATCTTGGTGAAGGCTTGGTAGAGCTCCTGGCGATGTCGGTTGGCTCACCTCCTTCTCCAGGTATGACAGTTCGTATTGCGTCATTAAGGCGTGAAATTGCTACATCGGCTGCAGACGCGGCATATATACCGTTGGCTACGGGTAAAGGTCATCTTTATGTCTCCTCTTAGAAAGATTACTGTCATATTGATATCAACTTTCTTGTCCTCCTCTCAGGGGATGGCGTCCACGGGAAGTATGGCGCTGAAGCATCTTCTGGCTCTGCTCGGGCTCCTGACGATGATACGGAGGCGTTCGACTTCAAGGAGAAAATACCTTCGGGGGCCAGCTCGCCCGGAGTAGTTTCGTCACCTCAAGAGAAGGACGAACCCTTCATCGTTATCTCGCCTCTAGCAAGTATGCCGATGACTTCGACCGTCGTTGTCGCACCTTCTTCGGTCGTACCACCTGTCGAGGCGGCGGCTGTGGCCACCTCGTCTGCAATCATTCCTGGAGGGGAACTCGCCAATATCGCGGTCACTCCTGGCGTCCAACCAGATCTGGTTGCGCTGACCGAGATGTATACCAGCCTCTTTTACACCAGTTTGAACATGCTGATATCAATGGTGTTGGCGAAGAACCTGGATTTTGATCGTCTGAAGAAGGCTTCTCAGTTTTTGATTGGGGCGGTCAGGGAGTTTGGCGATTCTGGGGTAGCTGACGCCCTGGAGGCGATGGTTAATGGGTTGGAGCAACCTATTAACGAATACTTGCAGCTGACTCGGGGCAGTTTTGAAGCTGAGGTCCAGGCCATATACGACTCCATGACTGCGCGGCTTACTAAATAACTGGAGAGCCTAGATAACTCCATCAAAGCGCATAAGCTGGAGATGGATAAAAGAAAAGCTGTCGTGGAGGAGGCTCTTGCTCTTCAGACGAAGTGCCAATCCGAGCATGAAGGGAATGCAACGAGGGCTCGCAAGTTGAAGGAGAAACTCGCTCAGGCAGAGGAGTGGGCTTCTCAGTCGTTGGCAGGTCTAGACGTAGTGACTAGTCGACTGAGCACAGCGCGACGGGACCTGGAGCGTGCAGAAGCTGCCCGAGCTAGCTCTCTTCGGGCAAGGGCCGAACTGTCCTTTACGAACAATCCCGAGGCACGGCTGGAACAGGCCCGCGCTGATGCCTAGGTTTCCAGGGACGAGAGGGTGGCTGCACTGGCGAAGCTGATTCGCGATCTGACCGCCCCCCACAATGATGTGCCCTTCCTTCTTTTTGCTTCCCCAATGTAATTCTGCTCTTTTCGGGAATAAATAAAGCGAATCTTTTCTGACTTTTGTGGACCCATCATTTCAGAATATAAATGACAGGTTTGGGTGAGAGTGATATCAGAGGTAGTATGGACATGATAGACTCTCGATAAACTTCTAGCAGGACATACCTATTCAAAAGTCATACTGACATGATAGAATATGACCTAACTAGTTTCGTTTTGGAGGTAGTTTGGTCAGACTTTGAGATTCTCGCTATATTCCACTTGAGCAGAGGAGGTTAAGCATAGTACCTCTTCAGGAATTTACCGTTGATAGGAGCCATTAACAGGTCTCCATTAGGCTGGGCTAACCTGTAAGCGCCGTTCGAGAATATTGTCTCGATCACATAAGGGCCTTCCCACTTGGGCTGGAATTTGCCTTTACTCCTGTGAGTAAGAATCATCGGCCTTCTTACGGCTAAAACTAGCTCGTCGACTTTGAACACTCTTTCCTTTACTTTATGATTGAAAGCTCTGGAAATGCGTGCTTGGTAGAGCGCGATGCGCTGTTGAGCTTGGAGGCATTTCTCGTCTAATCCTTCTAGCTCTTGAAGCCTTAGCAGGTCGTTCTTTTCTTGGGTCAGCTCATTAGTCACGGCTATCCTGAGCGACGGGATCTAGATTTCAATGGGAAGAACTGCCTCGCTCCCGTAGACCAGTAAAAATGGGGTACAACCTGTCGGTGTCCGTACCGTTGTACGGTATGCCCAGAGACATTCGCCCAGCTTCTCATTCCAGTCTCTTTTGTTTGAAGAGACGAACTTCTTCAAGAGCTTGATAATGGTTTTGTTGAAAGCTTCCTCCAAACCATTAGCAGCTGGATAATATGCCGTAGAGGCAATATTATGTATCAGATTTTTATCGCAAAATCAATGAAACGCTTGGCTGATGAACTGAGGCCCATTGTCATGGATTATCCTTCGGGGAATCCCAAAGCGATAAATGACGTGATGCTTGATGAAGCTGATTACGTCAGACGCTTTTACCTCAGCGAGAGGGATTGCCTCTGCCCATTTGGAGAAGTAATCTGTGATGGCCAGTATGAACCGGTGGCCTCTGGAAGAAGACGGGTGAATAGGACCAATGATATCCATACCCCATGCTTCGAAAGGCCAGGATGCAACCGTAGGATGTAGATATTCAGACGGTTGATGTATGAAGTCTGCATGAACCTGACAGGCTCTGCATTGTCTTGCATAGTTGATCGTGTCTGCGATCATAGTGGGCCAGTAATAGCCCATTCTTCTGATACGATCCTGTAGCTTAGGACCGGGCTGATGTGCTCCGCATACGTCGTCGTGAGCTTCCCGGATAATCTGCTGTGCTTCGTCTTCAGAGAGACATCTCAATAGCAGTCCGTCGTAGGTCCGGCGATATAGGCATTGTGAAGATGCATCGAAGTAGAAGCGTAATGATCGTCTTTTGACGGATACTGCTTCTTTGGGGTCCTCCGGCAAAATTTCGTATGCCACGAAATCTATGAAGGGACTTCTCCAGTCTCTTCTAGGGGGATCTGTGTTCATAGCGTAGCTGCGTTCTATGTGAAAGTTGTTTTTCACACAAAATAAATCTCTGTTAAGAAGGATTACCGAATCCTGCCTTCTTATAGGAGTGGCTAAATCCGCAGCTAGACTGGCTAGGGCATCAGCTTCCAGATTCTGAGATCGAGGTACATGCTCTAGGAATAACCCTTTGAATGTCATGGCTATCTCGACCGTTGCTTGGTGATAGGGGATGAGGTCTGGATTTCGGACTTCATATATTCCCCTGACTTGATTGACGATGAGCAGAGAATCACCGAAAGCTTCCAGGGACTCGACCCCCAGCTCTTTAGCAACTTGGAGCCCGATTAGCAGAGCGTTGTACTCTGCCACATTGTTGGAGCATGGCTCGCTAAGAGAATATGCTCGGTAGATGACGAGTTTATCAGGAGTGACCAGGATTATTCCTACTCCTGAAACCACGTTTCCCCTAGGACCAGTCCTGGAGGCGCCGTCGAAGAACAGTTGCCATACGTCACTTTCCATTGCGGAATTATATTCTGCAACTTCGTCGGGAATGTCTTCGTATAATTTGGAGGCCTCCGGGATCGGATGAGCAGCTAGGAAGTCGGCCAGCGCTTGGCCTTTGATGGACTTCTGCGGGACGTATACCATATCATATGGTGTTAACAGCATCGCCCAAGTTGCGAGCCGAGAATTAAGAACACTTGGCTTGCTCATCAGTACTCGAAGAGGGTTGATCCTGGAGATGATATGGATAGTCTGGCCGGTGACATAGTGCCGCGTCTTCTGGATAGCGAACATCAGAGCCAAGCATTCCTTTTCCACTGGGTTGTACCGGTGTTCGGCTCCAACCATCATCCTGCTGAGGTAGTAGATAGCCTGTTCATGCCCCACATCGTTCTTCTGCGCGAGAAGAGCTCCTAGCGAATGATCCATTGCTCGAACGTATAGCAAGAATGGTCTTCCCATGATGGGAGGCACCAGAACCGGCGGACTGGTGAGGTAGCGTTTGATATCCCCGAATGCTTGCTGACAGGTTTCGTCCCATACGAAGGATACTCCTTTCTTCATGAGATGCGAAAAGGGCTGACATCTTCCCGAGAGGTTGGATATTAACCTCCGGATATAAGCCAGACGGCCTTGAAATCCCCGGAGTTCCCTCAGATTGCGGGGCGGTCGCATTTCTACGATGGCCTGGACTTTGTCAGGGTCCACTTGGATGCCTTTGGCGGTAATGACAAATCCCAGGAATTTGCCACTAGATACACCCAGGAAGGACTTCATAGGGTTCATCTTGAGTTGATGTTCGCGCATTAACTCGAATACCGTCTTCAAGTCTTGAATGTGATCATTTTTGAGGCGGCTCTTGACGGCTATGTCGTCTACGTAACATTCTACTGTTTTGCGTAAATGTTCATGGAATATGCTACTCATAGCTCGTTGGTATGTAGCCCCGGCGTTCTTCAATCCGAAGGGCATGACCGTATAGCAATATACTCCCAACGGGGTCCGGAAGGCAGTGTGCTTCTTGTCTTCAGGATGTATCTTGATCTGATTGTATCCTGAGAATCCGTCCATGAAAGACATGCGTTTAAAACTGCAGGTGTTGTCGATCATGATGTCCGTGATGGGAAGAGGGAACTCATCCTTGGGGCAGGCTGCATTCAGATCTCGGTAATCGATGCAGATACGTATTTTCCTATTTTTCTTCATGACTGGGACAACGTTGGCGACCCAGTCGAGATGTTGTTCTTTCCGGATGAAACCGCAGGCTATCAACTTCTTGACTTCAGCTTCGATGGCGTCCATCATGTCCGGGCGGAACCGACATTGGTGCTGCTTCATAGGCTTCGAGTCGGTCAATATATTGAGCTTATGAGTAGCCACCTTCGGGTCAAGGCCGGGCATGTCCTCATAATTCCACGCAAAGACGTCGATATATTCTTTTATCAGCTGGATAACTTCTTTCCGTTCAGCTGGGGAAAGATTGTTACTGATGAATATCGGTTTTGGCAAAAGTTCACCCCCAACATCAACCTGGATAACTTTGTCTTTGGTGGGAGGTTCCCTCTGCTCGAAGCGGAATTCCCACTGCGTATCCATTTGTTGAGCCCAAGAGTCATTCTCAAACGGCTCAGAATCTTGTTCGTCTGCTTCAAAGGGATCTGCCACTACCATATTCACTGATAGTGTTCGTCCGAGTGCATCAGGTGAGTCGGAGGGCGACGAGCCGTTCTGAGAAAAGGAAAAGATACCCTCGTCCGATTTAGAGGAGGTGGCATATCCCAACCCGAAATGAGTTTGTTGATAGTAGGGGTCGCCGCGCAGCGGCGTTCGTCTGCCTCTTCCGTAGTTGTGGCCTGGCTTCCGCTCCAAGTCATAGCCCATGTTTTGCATGATCCTCAACGCTTGCGGGCTGTATCGGTGAACCTGTATTTTTCCAGTATCGTCATCGAAAGGATCTTCCTGGATAGCCGGTTGATTGCGCATGCGGCCGAAGACTATTGAACGCTGGCTGCTGCCGGTAGGCGGGACAATGAAGATAGAATCCTCCTGTGGTCCATATGTCATGACGACGCTGATGATGACGCTACTTCCCAGACATACGGACGGTAGGAGTTCATAACTTCCAAGAATTTTCATGCTATGGGTTCTACCTCGTCACGGGGAGTGGATTCCTGATTTGGAATTTGAGCATTAACGTACTGGAAAAGAGGATATTTATTATCATCTGGAACTCCGTTCCTGGTCGCATTTACATCGGTCGGCTGCCCGTTGCGCCGAAGGTTGATGACCAAAGGTGGAGGCTTCTGGTTCGGAGTGACCGCTAGAGGATCGCTCCCTTTTCCTGACCTGGATTTGTTCAGGTGAATAGCCATAGGCTCCATGGCTTCTGGACGAGTGGTTCGCCCTTTCACTCTGATTGACAGCGGTAGTGCGGTAGATGGTTCTCCTGGCTCCCGGTAGGATTCCTTCTCCGTCTCGCCCGACACTTCTTTCGTGTGGTCTTGAGAGTACAACACGGCATCAGAATAGTAGGATTCTACTTCTTTAAACGGGTTTAGGTTGGCAACCTCCGTTTGTACCGTTCCTTGGGGGTCTACATATTTAAGACATTGATGTAGAGTTGAAGGAACGATGTTGTGGTTGTGGATCCACGGTCTTCCCAGCAAAATGTTGTAGGACACCTCTGAATCGATGACATAACACGTGGCCACCGATCTGAGGTTGCCAATCTGGATCCTCAGGCGAATCTTCCCCAACGGTTTACTTCTTTCGGCGTTGAAACCCACGATTGTAGTGGAGGTGTAAGCCAGTTCGCTAGTAGGAATCCTCAATGTTCTGAGCAGACTGTGAGGGATGATGCTGATCGATGATCTCGGATCTATGTGAATCCGATCGACCTCCATGGAATCGACATACCCGGTGTAATAGAGGGGCCTGTCATGCTTGCTATGCTTTAACAACATGTCGTCTTGGGTGAAAGTGATATTTGGGACCACCTCCATCACACTGTGGCATTGAGGACATGCCACTGGTTCTTCATCGGGGGACTTGAGCTGGGTCAAGCATGCCTCCGCCTGCATCAGTACTTCACTCAGGGCTAGACGAGTATCTTGGGAGAGCCTGAGTAGCTCGAAGATGGATAGCCTGGCTGGTGTATTAGCCAGTTGGGCCAGGATGTCGAAGTTGTAGGGCTTCTCAAAACCTTTGTTTGGAATATTTTTCACAGGTTTATCAAAGCGCACTTCTCTTTGCTTCCCCTTGTCCGCCGGAGTCAGTTTTGAAGGGCTGGCATCTGGTACGACGGGGCCTGGTCCTGAAGGTTTGGCAGCCGAAGCGTCTGCCGGCGCATCTTCCTGACTTGCTCCGTAGTCGTTGAGGTAGGCTTTCCCTGAACGGGTTGCAGCAAATACCTCGTCTTCGTCTGATGGCGAAGGAGTTACGACCATATGGCATGGTTTGCATTTGGAGCTTTCTCTAGACGTAGCTTTAGTAGCTTTAGTCTCCTCCTCGAGCTCTGACACCAAATCCGGATAAACCCACATAATCTCGTCCTGCCGGGTGGTTAGGGGTACCAGGTCATGATTTTGACCCCTAGCTGGAGGGAGATTGACGATGTCCATCGTGGTCCGGGAAATGGGCGTGACACCGTCCATGACTTCTTGGGAAGGTAGATCGCCAAACCGCAGAGAGATCATGTTGGCCATGACCGTCTTCTCGGTGTTGTGCAGAGTGATGGCCTTAGCATCGATTAACCCTTGGATCTTCCTTTTCAGTATGTAACACGCCTTTGTTGGGTGGTGTATGTATCTGTGGAAGATGCAGTATTTAGGGTCGTCAGTACTGTCGACTTCTTGGGGCCGCCTCAGCTCCGGAAGGGTGATCTTGCCACTTTTGACGAGACACTCGAATATACTAGGGATATCGTCGTCGTCGAAAGAGTAGACTTCGATGGGCCTGGAGGTCCCGGGTCTCGTCTGCGTGGTCGTCGCAGTCTTTTGTCTGGACGTATTGACCGTCAGAGCTTCTTTTCCCTTGGAGCCGCGAGGATGGTCGCGGTTGGGAGATGACCTCTTGCCTCTATCAGAGGCGGAGATCATAATGCCATTGTCGCGCGCCTTACGGCTGTTGTCTTCGGCGGCCACTGCCGAGATGATGAACGAGGGCCAATCATGGAACTGATATGGTCCTGTAAACACCGAGACTACGGGAAGGAGGTTCTTCCTGCAAATGTCTACTAACGCAGAGTCTGGAACTCCTGGAGGCATCTGTAAGGTGGCCTGACAAAAATGTTCGACGAAGGTGCGAACGTCCTCCTTTTCCCTCTGCTTGACTTCGATGAGAGAGGACATAGACATGTCCATTCCACCCTAGTAGAATCGCGTGAAGAATAAAGCTTTAAAGTCTTCGAAGGAAGTAATGCAGTTGTCCGCCAAGCTACGGTACCACTGATAGGCTACTCCTGAGAGGCAGCCTTTGAACACCGGAGTGAGGAGGGCGTCGTTCCCTTGTAGCAACACCGTCATCATACTGAAATAGTTCATGTACTGACTTGGTGATATTTTTTCCTCGAACAGAGCCATAGTCTGAGGTTTGTACCTCGGAGGGAAAGGGACTTCTTCCCAGATAGCTGGGTAAGGCTGGTTAATTCCCAGTTTCTTGAGCTGATCTTTGTGCTTCAAGGCGTCGAACTGGGCTTTCAACTCCCGTACTGCCTGCATCAGATTTTCAGTTGGAAGTGGGACTACGGTGTAGCACGGAGTTGGTTGCATCGTGACTCCAACGGGAGGTAATATATTCTCCGAGTGAGAAAGCGAAGGAACTGCTGACTCTTGATCTAGAGCAGGCTCTTGGCTCGGGTTGGATGGTGGTAAGTCCACCCCCACACGTATCTGAGTTGGCGGGACCGACGCTTGAGCCATGGCAGCTGCGTGCTGAGTTAGCATCATTTGGTGCATGTTCTCCATCATGGATTGCATTTGTTTCAGAGATGTCTCCAGCACAGTGATGCGTTGTTCCGCGTTTCCTGACGGCGAAGCTTCCTCGCGTTCATCTTCAACGGCGTAAACTCCCCTTTCCTTGGGCGTCATCGAAGGACTAGTATAGGTCGCTGCAGAAGTCGACTCTATACTCTCAGCGTCTGATCTGGGAGATTGGCGACCCCCAGCGTCAAAATCAGACGAGTACGAAGCTGGTTGCTGTGACCTTGCACGGGTATTTTGGAATACCCCAGCTTCAGTGTTCCTGAGGAGGTCTTCGAATCTCCTTCGACTCGGAGGCCTAGAGGGATGGCGTCTTGAGCTCGGCCCTCCTCTAGGTATGTGTGAAGCCATGTTCACGGATGCATGCGCGGGCTCTTCTTCCCGGAAAGACTGAGAGTAGCTCAATCGGTCGAAAACCGACCGTTTTGCTTTAAAACAGCAGCAGTCAATCACAATCTTATGACTATTACAACATCGCTCGCTAGGGGGCATAATAGACATGTTGGAAGGTCCCCTCTCCTTACGCTTCTGGATTAGATATCCGCGCAGGTCAGGAGGAGTGGAGGAAGAAGACGACGGCTTGTTCCTTCTATTCCCATCAGTGGGCATGCTGAGATTGGGCACCATAGTTCTCCCTACGCCACCTGTGTACAACAGGTTGGCCATTTGGGTGGCGGATAATCCCCGTAGAGGGTGCCTTCCCGCATCCTGAGCTTGCTTTATGTCGTGGGACTCCGCCTGGCGTAATTTGGAGATTTGCTCAGACTGGCGTAAAGCTGAAGAGGTCCTCAGTCGGCCGTCGGCTTTTCGCGTAATCCAGAGTGTAGGCAGATTGCTTCTTCGCTGGCGTAACGGCCGAGAAGTTGAGTACTCCGTCGCAGCGCTTATCTGGTTTCCCGTAGAGGTCAGATGTTATCTTGCGCATGGAGAGTGATTTATATTTCTGATTTGGCGCTGAGGCATCATCAGAAGTTTGGTCTGTACCACGCGTAGCGGGAGACTGGTTTCTATGCGTATAACGCAGTGGATACTTCTGAGTTAGCGCTGAGGCTTTGCCCGAAGTTTCGTCTGTACCGTGCGTAGCGGGAGACTGGTTCCTACGCGTAGAGCGCAGTGGATACTTCTGGGTTAGCGCTGAGGCTTTGCCCAAAGTTTCGTCTGTACCGCGCGTAGCGGGAGACTGAATTTTACGTGCAGGGCACGGAGGGAGCAATGCTACAACCTCATTGGTCGGAGAGGTCGGAGAGATCGGAGAGTCCACAGGAATGGTAGAGGATGTCTTGGGCATCCAGACCTTGTGCAGCTTCCTGTTGTCTTGGACGGAGAGAGGGTGAGAGCTACCCCCGGTTCGAAGCATGTCTTCGTAGGCAGACTGGTCGAATTGGATGACCAGTGTCTTCTTCACAGTTCCTATAGATACCGCATCGTGTTGAGCAATTACTTCCTTATTAGAAGAGAAAGATGTCCCCAGCAGAGTCGCCATCTTGTTTGTGGTATTAAACGAAAGAATGAAAAATGTATTCAGGGTGGGGTTTATACGAAACCCGCCTTCTTTGGTTTACAAACAAACTTGTACAATTTGATCCTATACGAGGATATGGGAGTACAATTTATTTAATCTGGGTAAATATTGCTATAGGTGTCTGATCTACAGTCGATCACTTTAGCCCTTGGACCACACGATGTTGAAGAAGTGCCGTAGAAGACAGGAAGCAGCTTCGAGGGTTGCAAAAGAGGGTGGATGCACGATGCCAAAGTCGTCGATCCCTGCTCTCTGCCTGAGCTCCGGATTCTCTCTCTCTCTTGACCTCTGGTTCGATCTTTCTTCCTGGATCTGATATTGGTTTCTTGACCAATTTTTTGACCCTTTTTCTCATTGATAGAGGTCTCTATTTATAGAGTTTTGGTGACAGTGACCACTCCGTCGGTGTAGAAACCGAGGAGTGGAAAGTACAGCACCCTTTTACACAACGGTTAAAGTAACCAATGCCTGCATATAGATGATCCTTTGAATGAGCGTGTGACGCGGGTCCAACTAAGGGACAAAACGCGTATAATCGCTACGAAGATCACGGTGTAGAAGCCACGTAGGTAGGTATCCATTGTGTAGAAGAGGTTGGCATAGAAGCCAAATGTCTGTCACCATGGCATAGAAGCCAAATGGTTATCAAACCGGCATGGAAGCCGAATAGGCGTAGAAGCCAAACAGGCGTAGAAGCCGAGTGGTCATAGAGGCCGAGCAGGCGTAGAAGCCGAGTGGTCGTAGAGGCCGAGCAGGCATAGAAGCCGAATGGTCATAAAGGCCGAGCAGGCGTAGAAGCCGGATGGTCATAAAGGCCGAGCAGGCGTAGGAGCCGGATGGTCATAAAGGCCGAGCAGGCATAGAAGCCGGATGGGCGTAGAAGCCGCTGCGTACCGTGCCAGAGTGCTGATGGGGACGTCTTAGCCAAAATTACGGCTTTTGAAGATATAATCAAATCTCTTGCATTAAATGTCGAGATTTGCCACCATCCTGTGCATTAAATGTGGAGGCGTGTCTTTGAAGGTCTGCAACCCCTTCTGCGCATCAGTCGCAGAGACGTGCCTTGAGAAACTATCACCGCTCTGTGCATTCAGACGTAGAGACGTGCCTCGACCCCGTATGGAGTGCAGCTTTTGATGTGGCAGGTGGTTTGTCTACTGCCGAACGTAAAACAGCTCGTGTCTGCCTGTGTAAAACAAGGCAGCGTATCCCTTCATGCTTGTAAAAGCAGTTTACGCAAAGGGGATGGCGGTATTTGACAGCCTGGGTCGCAGTACTGTGTCATTATTATAGCCGTCGTCTGGGTAGTCGAGCCGTATCCCTTTGTCAGAAGTCCAGACGTCAAGTTCATTGCAGGATCTTCATTGCAGGGTCTGACAGGTTCACTTCGGAGAATACGAAGCGTCTCTTGTACACCTCAATGCTGCGTCTGAAAGAGAATAAGTTTTACGCCCTGGAGGTGATGAAGCACCCTGTTTACGCTGAAGCGGCTTGGACGTACTGCCTTACACGGATGGTCCTTTGAGCTTTCATATCTCATGCTGCGTTTTAGCGGAAAGAGCTCTGTTGCACGCTTGATGGCTCTGAAGGCTTCTGCTTACGCTGTTCTGCACCAACATGCCGCGTATAGTCATCCGGCGTATTTTTCATGCTTCTACATACGTGAAGTCATGAACCACGCCCTATCTCTCGAACCACATTATCCTCACGTTCCTGCCGGCGCTGTGCATACCTACAATCACAAAAGCCAAAGCAACGAGAGAGGAAACAATGCTGCAAAGCGTCACAACGATGGCGGAAAGCAGAAAGCAAACCAGCCTTGTCACTTCTGCAGGCGGCCGGGGCACTCATTTGATAAGTGTCGCCTGAGACTTGGGTTATGTTTAGTTTGGGTGAATCAAACCATACCGTTCATGACTGTCCATTGAGCCGCCTCAATAACCGTCGTCCGCAACAGAATAATCCCTAACGGTAGGTTCTATCCTAAGTTTCGGGACGAAACTTTCAATTAGTTGGGTAGGATGTAGCACCCCGTTCCCCCGGTGCGGAGAGCGCGACTAAGAAACACAAAACGGTATCGTTCGATCGGGATAGATTGAATTAAGAACTCGTCCTCGTTATGGATTTGTTTCTTCGGAATCGATTCCCATATTCAGTGGACCGTGCCCCCGGGATCGACTTAGCGGCAGAGTCAGGAGGGACCTCTCCGCTGCTATCTTTTATTGCCTCGGTTTTCGATGTCGCTTGTTGCTTTCGTGCTTTGAGTTGGTTTTGGGATTTGCTTGTTTTTCTTGAACGGTTTCGATGATTTTCATTATTTTCGTTCATTGAACTGCACTTCAATTCCAAGATTGGAAAAGTGGAAGAGGTATTGATCGAGCTGTTCGTAATGCAGGTGAACGAGCAGTAGACGGCTTGCGAGCGGAGTCGTGAAACGCCTCTTTCCTTCTCCCTTCCAACAATCTAAGTGAGTGGCTACCAACCCGATTAGCTAGCCCTGCTTCCAAGCTTTACATCTAATAAATCTGCATTCTTCTTTGCCCCGATCAAACGATAGCAAGTAATAATAAAAAAAACCAAGATAAAAGAGAATAGACTTGGTTATTATGCTTGTCAATCAAACATATGAACTGTTATCATACTGTATGCTAGTTCGTTTATAACTGTTCTATGAATCGTGCTAAGTATGGAACATATTGGATGCGTTAAACTGTTCAAGGAGGCTATGTAAAATGAATCATGTAATACCGACTGTCCTGTACTCCTGTTTGCCTCAACTGCATGAACTGTTAACTTAGTAAACATACTGTTCGATCACGGACAACTTGTGCACAAGATAACTGGTTCCTGCGGACGGTCGCTGGGGCACTGACACCGATCCGGTCCGGACGGAACTCTACTGTATAGTCTACTGTACTGGACGAGATGGCTTGTAGCGCCCACTGTACTTTCGCTGCAAACCATTTTTGTCTAAGACTAATGTCCATTGTGGCATCACGCCAGTGATCACTTGTATATTTAAACCTGTTGCAAACTAACTTGTGTCTTTATGGCAGGGAAGGCATGGTAAGTATTGTGCAGGTGATTCAGACGGGCAGGTAAAATCCAACGAACGGTGGAAAGTTTATTTCAGTAAATTTTTATATGCTGCTTACTTGTAAATGAACTAAGGCAAGATAGAAACCCACAAAATATGCATGCTTCATTAAAACAACGTGTTGATTGGTATAGTTCGGTTAGCTCGCCTTCACCAGTATGTTTCGACATGCTGACCCTCGTTGAAACAGGTTCTCCGCACCAAGGCGAACCGAGCGAGGAGCTGAAGTCGTCTTCCCGATCCAGTCCAGCTGTTGGCGCATCTTCACCGCGCCCCTTAAAGCATTTTGAAGTCAGAAGCTTGCAACTCTTTATACACAAATGCAGCTTCGTGGCAAAGCCGTCCTCCAGCCTGGAGGTCTTTATCATTTTAAAGTTATAAAGGGATGTAATGTACATGACTGCTATCTCATTTTGAGTCAACACTTTTGTAAGCCCGTGCGGCATATTAGCTGACTCGTTCAGGAGTTTGTAATAGATGTTCATTATCAATAAAGAGAACTTTTCCATGTTTCAAATATGTGTTTCAATTTATCTGCGTACTCTGAATATGTGCTTGCTATACAAATCATTAAAGCCTTGTGCGGGCGCAACCACAGGCTTGCACGGCGGTCACGATTCGGGGGACGCCTCAACGATTCTACGGAATTGGGTCGTGACACAAGGGTCGGTACGAGGACTCAGAGTGTTACCATTATGGTAAGAAAGGACACATCAAGCAGAATTGTTTCGCTTGGAAGAGAGAGAAGAAGGACAACAAGGAAAGCATGGCGAGAATACTACAATGACGACCTCGACACATGGAGGTGATCTGATCATTGTAGGTGACGCAGTAGTTATGAACCTCGCCTGCTATGACAACTCTTGGCTGGTGGACTCAGGTGCTTCAGCACACGTATCTCACAACAGGGCGCTATTTGCTACTTACACAACAGGCGACTGTGGAGTGTCAAAGATAGGCAATGGAGATGTGTCGAAGGTAGTTGCCATTAGAGATGTGCATTTGAGGACAAAGATGGGTGCAGTTCTTGTTCTGAAAGATGTTCTTCATGTCCCTGATATCCGTTTCAACCTGGTGTCGGTTGGAAGGTTGGATGACGAGGGTTTTTAATCTCTTCGGGAACAGTCAGTGGAAGCTTTCCAGAGGTTCGATGGTGATTGTCAGAGGAAGCAAGAGGTTCAAACTCTATTATATGGAACGGAGCGCACATGGGGCACATAAGGTGAACACAGCTACTGATGCGTCTACAGAGTTGTGGCACAGGTGGCTCAGCCACATCAGCGAGAAGGGGATGAGCTACTTGGTGAACATGAAGGTGATTCCAGGACTCAAGTCTACAAAGCTGGAGAGGTGCACACACTGTTTGACGGAAAAGCAAAATATGGTATCATTCCAAAGTTATCCAAGTTCAAGGAAGCCGGTGTTTTTCGAGTTGATTCACTCGGATGTCTGCGGTCCTATGAAGGTAAAATCTATTGGTGGTGCTTCTTATTTTGTAACTTTTATTGATAATTATTCCAGGAAGGTTTGGTTCTATGTCTTAAAGACCAAGGATCAGGTGCTGCCCACTTTCAAGGAGTTTCAGGCCTCCGTTGAATGAGAAATAGGCAAGAAGCTGCTATGTGTTCGGTCGGACAATGTCGGCGAATATATCGATCCCTTTGATGCATACTGCAGAGAGCAAGAGATACGACACCAGAAGACTCCGTTAAAGACATCTTAGCTCAATGGTGTAGCAGAGCGGATGAACATGACGTTGATGGAGAGGGGTGATGTGCCTGATAAAGTGTGGTATGACAAAGAGCCGCCATACAATCACATGCGAGTGTTTGGTTGCAAGACCTTCGTACATGTACTGAAGAACGAGAGATCCAAACTTGAGCCGAAGATGAGGTGCTGCGTCTTTGTCGGTTACGGTCGGGATGAGTTTGGCTATAGACCCTATGACCTAGTGGAAAAAAAGCTCTACAGAAGCAAAGACGTAGTATTCGTCGAGGATCAAACCATAACCAACACTCATGATTCCGAGATGCCTTCTGAGGCTAAGGAATTGCATGAGTTATAGTCATTTTGCTTCGAGCAGTTTCCAGAGGACATCGCAGAGGATCCAGTTATTGGGGAGCCAGGACATGGAGTTTCTCCTAACCTTGATCATCAGACTGCTGATGGTGGTCAGGGTGATCTTCAGGAGGATGAGCATGTCGAGGAGACAGTTCCTAAGGAGGAGGATATTGGTATACAACCAGCACCAGTGGTTCTATTGAGGAGGAGCGATAGAGAGCATCGGCCATCTACAAAATACTCACCGGGTGAGTACGTGCTACTGACTGAGGGGGGAGAACCCAAAAGTTTCGCAGAGGCTATGGAAGACGAACACATGCAGGAGTGAATGGAGGCCATGCAGGAGGAGATGAGTTCCTTGGAGGCCAACTCTACTTATAATCTGGTACGGTTCCCAAAGGGCAAGAAGGCTTTGAAAAATCGATGGGTGTTCAGAGTGAAGCAGACAGATGATGCTACTCGCCCAAAAATACAAAGCGAGGCTGGTAGTTAAAGGCTACTGTCAACGAAAAGACATAGATTATGATGAGATCTTTTTGCCAGTCGTCAAGCAGTCGTCTATTCGGGTGATGCTAGCATTGGTAGCCAGTTTTAACTTGGAGGTCGAGCAAATGGACGTGAAGACGATATTCCTCCACGGTGATCGTGAGGAGGAGTTGTATATGGAGAAGCCAGAGGGATTCTGTGAGAAGGGCAAGTCACACTTGGTCTTCCAGTCGAGGAAGAGCTTGTATGGTCTAAAGCGGGCTTCGAGGCAATGGTACAAAAAGTTTGAGTCATTTATGGGGGAGCATGGTTACGCACGGACGACGTCAGATCACTGTGTATCTTTGAGGTACTTTGTCGAGGATAATTTCATCATTTTATTGCTCTATGTTGATGATATGCTACTGGTGGGTCAGAATGCCATTAGGATAGCGGAGTTAAACTGCCAATTGGGTGCGACATTCTCTATAAAGAATTTGGGCATAGCGAAGACTATTCTTGGGATAGAGATCACCCGAGAGAGAGAGAGAGAGAGAGAGAGAGAGAGAGAGAGAGAGAGAGAGTCCAAGCTGCTATACTTGTCCCAAAAGAAGTACATTCACCGGGTACTTCAGCGTTTCGGGATTGACAGGTCGAAGAAAGTGAGTAACCCCCTTGCAGCTCACTTTAAATTTACTGAGTAGCAGTGTCCATCTACCGTGGACGAGAATGAAGATATGGAGAGGGTTCCATATGCCTCAGTTGTGGGGAGTCTTATATATGCTATGGTGTGTACGAGGTCAGACATCGCTCATGCAGTTGGCACCGTTAGCAGGTATACTTCCAATCCTGGAAGGGTATATTAGAGTGGAGTCAAGTGAATTCTATGATATCTTCAGAGCACTGCTGATTGGAGACTTTATTTTAGTGGTGACGAGCCAAAGCTGGTTGGGTATACCGACGCTGATATGGCTGGAGATGTAGACACGAGGCGATCGACTTCGGGCTATGTGATAATGTTTGCTGGTAGAGCAGTATCGTGGCAGTCGCGGTTGCAGAAGTGTGTTGCCTTGTCGACAGAGTACATTGCGGCGACAGAGGCTTACAAGGAGTTGCTGTGGATGAAGAAGCTGTTGCAGAAAATTGGGCTAAAGCAAGAGCAGTATTTTTGCTTTGCGATAGTCAGAGTGCTATTCACCTTGTAAAAAATCAGAAATTTCATAGCCTGTCCAAGCACATTGAGAATCGGTATCATTGGATACGAGATGTTATAGAAAAGAAGGAAGCGACGCTTGAGAATGTTAATATAGATGACAACGAAGTAGACATGTTCACAAATATTCTTCCAAGGAAAAAGTTTGAGTACTGCAGGCGGATCGTCGGGATGACGACCCTCTCCACATAGTTGTGAAGGGGGAGATTTGTTGGAGTGGATGGGGTTCCCAACCTATGTGGAGAATATCCTGGAGTACGACGAGCGCCATCTGTGTGTCGGAAAAGCTCGGAAAGTGCATCGAGCGCCCTATATTGGAACATTTATGGTAAGCAAATATTATATTGGATTTTCACCTTTGACTTTAATTATATATTTATGACTAGATCTTTCATATATTAAATTTCCATTTAATTAGATTTTCAATTTATGGTAAACTAATTTATGATTTGATTTTCATTAAATATATGATTGAATGTAATTGGATTTTCATAAATATTTTTGGTTTCCATATATAGATTTCTATATCGATACCCTAATTCATGCAAGGGTTTATATAAAGGCTCATGCAATATATAACAACATGAGAAAAGAAAAAATAGAGAAAAAAAGGTGGCAAGAGTGCCATTACAACTTTGGAGAGGAGAAAGAAGAATTGGAGGCCGTTTCGGAGAATTAGATCAATTTGGGATATTTTTATTGTCTTTTTTTTTCGTGTTTGTAATCTATTTTATGTTCCAAAAAGTTGCGGTGATCTGTGTTAGATAGGTGAGGAGCTTGTAGAGTGTGTATTCTCTTTATTCCATTAGTGAGAGTTTTTCAGGGTTGGATTTCGATCGTCCCGTAGTTTTTTTCATCTGAATTTTTCACGTAAAAATCTTTGTGTCTGCGATTTGTGTTTGATATTTTCTGGTTTGTGCGTTTTGCTCGGTTCTCTCGCAGGTACTCTCTAGTTTGGAGAACTATTTTCGCGTTTCGTTCCCAACATAACATACTGTGGACTATGCATATAATGTTTTGAAACTATATTGCTTTGATTTCGGCTTGTCTATTACTATAAGAATTCCTTCAAGAACTTTCCTCCGTCTTCATGTAAACATGTTTCTCCATTTATGCATATACAGTCATATATGTGTAGACATATGTGTACTTATCAGAAACGAAGAAAGACGGATTTGGTCGAATGGTAATTTTTTTGGAAGATGCGGGTTCAATTCCCGCATCCACATGCATGGTTGCATAATCCAACCTCACACGACTCATCAACCATTAATCTAACACGAGCCGTAAGTTTAGAGCCTTCTGTTCCTTTTTTCCGCATGCAGGAGTACTACAAATTCAGTGACCAGAAAAAGTTACACTTATGGTAAGGGCAATGACCGCTGCATCATTGTTTGCAATTTTTTGTTTTGTTTTGGTGGACTGGGACCCACCCCAGCCCACCAATGGCTCTTCCCTTGGTTGAGGAATAGATGACGTGGGGGTTGTGCAAGGAGTTATACTATGGGCTCAATGACAGCAAATGCATTTGGTGTTATATGCATTCATATGATAGCTGTGAGCATATTGAGTGTGGGAGCAACTTCATGCTGGCTTAGGAATGACTTTGTGTGAGTCAGAAAAAGGGTGAAACGAAAATCAAAGATTACATTGTTGTGTACGAATGCAACACCATGGGAGGGTGCACATATAAGTGAATGATACATAAAAAAATATTATTAAAAAATATATATAAAAATTATTATAAATATTATCGTTTCTAGAAATTTAACTCAAAAAATAAAAAAAAATTATCTTCCACCTTAACTACTTGAATTAGAATTATTTAATTATAAATAAATAATATTAGATAGTTAAATAATTAGTTATACTTTTAAAGTAATAATTAGTGAAGTATTTATAAACTGTTTAGAAAATCATTTTTGAACGATTTTGAAGTCCATATTACAATAGAGTAGATATGTTAATTTTTTTTTATCCTTTGCTAATGTTGTGCATCTAAATTGATACTATAGCCTTTCTGGCCGAAATCTCAGTAACTGAAAGAAGCAGCACGGCACGTGACCGGGACCGGCAACGACAAAATTGAAATTGATTGATTGGGAAACAATCAAATTGGGGGCGAACGAACACGAGAAAGAAGGAAAAGAAAGAAAGAAAGGAGAGAGAGAGAGAGAGAGAGAGAGAGAGAGAGGTGGTGGCGATGGTGTGGAGGCGAGAGAGAAGAAAATAGTCCCACATCGGCCAGAATAGTCAACACCTCCCGGAAAATAGACACGCCATTACAGAGGCTTGGGATGACGAAGAAGGCTGTCGTGGTTCACGTGTACGACGTGACGAACTCGGACTCGGAGAAGACGAACAGCACCATCCTCCACATCAACAAGATCTTCAAGGACGGCATTGGCCTCGGCGGCATCTTCCACAGCGCCGTTCAGGTTTTCTTTTCCCCCACAGATCAACCTCTACTTAATTAGATCTGAGTGTTTTTTGTTGGGTTCAAATGTGTATAATTTAGATTGATCCCAAAAAAAAAATGTTACGTTGATGCCCAAGTCCCGTCGTGTCGGACACATACACTCTCCAAAATACACTAGGACACTAATGGCACCATTCCTTTTTGGAGTGTTCGTGTAGCCTAGCTTCTGGATATTGATAGCCAGCCAACATGCAATGTGCAAACTCATGCGTTGTAACCCCTATATTCCACGGACACGGGTAGACGAACTCAACACCAATTTTGGAGTGTCCTAGTGTATTTTAGAGTGGTTGTCGTGTCCGATACATGTCTGACATGATGCAGCATCAATTGTTTGAAGTGTCAGTGCTTCCTTTCCTAGCATTGGCACACAGAGAAATTAAGGTATGTCCTAAAGGAGCTCTTGAAAGTAGGGCAGAGGCCTAAACAAACTTAGACTAGGCCATTAAAAGGGATATATCTTTCGCTAATATTCACGAGGAAAATACCCTTAATGAAGAAAAGTATTAATGTAGCGAACCATAAAAATTCAGATAAATACTTTTTTAATGTTTATTTGGAGCTATAGTTTACAGATGTTAGAGATTTGGGACCAAAAATTGGAAAAGTATTGATTTGGATTAGACTGCAGGATCAAGAATTGGGGGAATTGACTCATATGCGATTAGGCTAGAAACGGACCGGGCCAGCCCTAATCGGAATTCCGGTCTGACAACCAGAATTACGGTTCCCTACAACCCAACGCTTGGAAAAAACCGGAATCCCGGATCATTTAAAACTGAATTATGGTCCAAACAAGTCTAGGATTTGTTGGGGCAGATTTTGGGGATTTTGACCGAATTTTATTTATTCATCTTTTTAGTTACTTTTCTAATTTGTTAAGATCTATTTTTTAGTGTTTAAGTTTATTCCCTATAAATAGGGATATGTAGAGAGGAAGAACAAGTTGAATAATACAAATTTTGAGTTGCCCAATTGAAGGTTTATATCTTTTTAATTCTCTTGCGGGAGAGTTGAGGTGTCAATACTCGTATATCAGGTCGTTGGATTAATTGATCGACGTTTTCGTGCTATGTCAGATGGTGTTAGAGCCTTCATCTTGTCGAGAGACATGTCTAAAACCATCAACTACTATGGACACAAATATTCTATGCGTCTAACGGGTTGTTCAACGGTAGACTTTCAAGAACCGTCGAGGGAACTGATTTGAGATCCAGAAACCACGTCATGAGTGAGTAATATCCGTGACCTTCCGTAAGATGCTCACATACCGAGATGAGGGAATCGTCCACGAAGGGCTTGTGTGGATTCATCTAGCTTTAGCGAGGAGTACGGTGATCTCGTCAAGAGGGGTCGTCATGACGACCGTGACGGTAACAAGCTGCATGACCGATGGAACTACCGCAACCGAAACGACGTCGGTGGACGCAGTCGATATGATGACTATACGCGGAACGACTTTTGCAGGGATTGACGCCTTAAAGGTTGGTTCACCAACGGTTATGCTTACCGATGTAGCGGTCGTGGAAAAGGTTTGTATGGAAGAGAAGATGATTTCAAGTTGTAGTTCGATATCCTGATCTTCTATGAAGATCTTGGCATCGAGTTCATAGACTGACTTTTGTAGGTGAATCGCTTCTTCGACTACATGGTGATCTCGACAACCAAGAAGGTGAAGCTGGTGGTCTGTCGACTAATCTCAGAAGCATCGACTTAGGTGGATAGGTTGCAAAACGAGCGTAGGCGGGAAGAAAAAAGATAACCTCATGAGGGAAGATGCAGAAGAAGCTGAAGGTACGCTTCCTACCTGACGACTATGAACAACACCTTTTTCATCAATATCAGAAGTGTACACAAGGGCAACAGAGCATCGACAAATATATAGCGAAAATTTTGTCTCTCGCCGAGCAGAACCAAATCGACAAGACCAAAGGACAACATGTATCTCGTTTTATGGATGGGCTCAAGCTAGCAATTCAGGACATAATCAGAGATCGATGAATCTCTAACCTGACTGATGTTAGGAATGAAGCATTGCAAGTCGAGCCATTGCTGCAATAAAAATGACAATCAAGTAACAAATTGAGGTGGCAATCCAAGACCATTGATCAACCCGAGACCTAGTCAGTAGAAGAAGCATCCAAAGATGAGAGGATGATGGCGAAAAGGTAGGAAGAAACCCATTGAGGTGAGCACCTATCTCGACAACTAGTATGCCAAATACGTCCTTGGCAAATATTTCAAATGCAATCAGTCACATCATCGCTTGAGTGATTGTCCACGGATGAAGCAGTTAGCTTAGAGGCAGATGATGACAACAACAACTGCAACCCTGACGAATCCGAAGATGAGGCATCCTTGGCATGGTACGGAAGATCATGCTAACACGGAGACACGATGATTCCTCGCAAAGGAACAAGCTATCCTGAACCTGGTGTATCATCAACGGCAAAAGATTTTGGGTCATGGTCGACACTCAATACCAAGAAAGCAAAGTCAATCAACAGTTGGTCGAAGATGTAGGGTTCATTTTCGAGAAGTATCCAAACCCGTACTCTATAAGGTGGGTTCAACAAGTGCTAAACGTCAAGTTGATCGAGTAATGCAAAGTTCCTTTCTCTGTCAAGAGCCTAGACGAGATTTACTACGACATGATTGACGGATTTGACATCGGTCATATGTTGCTAGGAAGGTCGCGGCAATGCGATGTTAACGTGGAGCAAGATAGGGGCGACAACATGTATGTACTTGTGAAGGACGAGACAAGATATGCTTTTACGTCTTTGCAGGAAATTATCTAAACCAAATCTTTATAAGAGGAGGGATAGACTTTTCTATCATTGACGATCTCCACGAAGGATGTGGACGTGAATTTTAAGGAGACTCGTGAGATGCATGTCTTGATGGTGAAGGGAAGCATAAAGGCAAAAAATTCGATGAAGGGAGACACGATTCCAGTAGAGATACAACTGGTTCTCGACGAGTATTGCGATATTATTTCGGAGGAACTTTCTGGAGGGCTGCCACACATGCACGACAACGACTTGATGCAGAAGGGGCACATTAGGGAAAGCATGGAGTCGTACACGATTCATGTCCTGTTGACATCTAAGAAGGCAACAATTGACGGATGTGTAGATAGCAATACAATCAACAAAATCGAGGTTGGCGACAATTTACTGATACTGCGACTGGATGACATGATTGACCCACTAAGTGTTACCGAAGTCTTCTCCAAGATAGATCTTCGAAACGGCTACCACCAAATATGCATCCATTCTGGAAACTAATGGACTATAGTGTTTAAGGTGTGGGATAGAATATTTGAGTGCTAGCTCATGTTGTTTGGGCTGGCCAAAGCATCAAATACATTTTATGCACCTAATGAATCAATCGCTACGACCCTTCAACTTTATCGAGACAATAATATAAAAAACTTGCGGTCGAGTTCTCTACAAGGGGGGTTTGAAGCGAACACGATTGGGTATGTACAAATTGAGCAACCCAAATTGGAATTCCGGTCCAACCAACCTAGCGGCCAGGAAGCGGAATTCCGGTTCAGTTAAACTGGAATTCTGGTCTAGACCCATCCATGCTGTGTTGGGCAGATTTTGGGGATTTTGTCCGAATCTTATTGATTTATTTTGTATGTATCTTTTTTTTTACTTTCCTAGTTAATTAAGATTTATTTCTTAGGGCTTAAGTTAGTTTATTTCGTATAGATAGAGATATGTAGAGAGGAAGAACAAGTAAGTTTAATGGTATTGATTTGAGTTGTTCGATATGAGTTTTACATCAATGCAATTCTCTTGCGGGAGAGTTAAGGTGCCACTCCTCATATATAGGGTCGTTGGGTTCAGCAATCTACGTTTCTGTGCCGTGTCAGGAATGTGAAAAAATAAGGTTTGGAATTGTGGATGAAATAATATGAGGGTTCGTAGAAACTGGGGAAAATAGGTTTGAGTTTGAAGCATATTTGGGAGTCACTGTTGCTAAAATCAGTAACAGTCGTCTGTCAACAAGGATTTAAGGAGTTTCATGGCAAAATTGGTGGTCGTGGGTACTTGAGTGGACAATGATGAATTTGATTCTGAATGAAGTTTTCTTGTGCATGTAGCTTCCCTATACAGCTCCCCATGTCTTTGGAGATCCTCCTTAATATTTACTTTGCTTTTCTTACTTGGTTCCTCTGTTTTACTTGGTGCCTCTGTTGTTGCATATCACTATACCAACCATTTTAAGTAGATATTATTCATTTTGTTGCATTATATTTATTGTGCCAAGTCTCGTTATGTTTCTCAGCTCACGTGCGTGCGTATAGGTTGCACCAACAGTCTGCAGAGGATCGTTTTTGGTGCTTGACATGTATACAAATATATTTGCCAGATATGCATGTTGGATGTAGTTGCTTGTCTCTAGGTTCTCAAAGCGCGTCCAGCAGGACATTATTTGGATAAGAGAAAGCTATATCACTTTATCGTGGTTCCGTTATAGATTAACCTGCTTACTATTTAGACCCATATGCATATATGTGGTTGAGATTTTAGATACATACTAGATTCATACATTTTCATATCTTAACAGTGATTTGTCTGTCCCATTTTATTTGTATCCTGGAACATTTTAGGTATGTCATATCTGCATGTCCTTGTGTTCATGTCATTATATATCATGGGTCTGCATTGTTGCAACTTAGACATGAACTTAACCACTATTAGTTCTTCTATGCGACAGTATTATCTTCTATAACTTGCTAAGTTGTCAGAAGTAGGCACATCAATAAGTGAGTGATTAAAGAAAAATATTTATGACATCTTTACCAATCCACAGTCATGTCCTTTTGAGAAGTTTCTTGGCATGTTGGGTAACAAGGAAAAAATTAGATACCACACGGGAGTTCAATCAGTTCCTTGTATTAGCTTTTTTCAATAATGACATCTACATTGACAGGTTTATGGAGCTGAGGAATGGTCATTTGGCTTTTGTGAATATGGTAGTGGAGTCTTCAGCTGCCCGCCAACTAAAAATCCCATGTACACCTTCCGTGAATCCATTGTCCTTGGAGAAACAGACTTCCCAAATGCCAGGGTCAATCAGATCCTAAGGGAACTTAGCAGAGAGTGGCCCGGGTGCTCGTATGATCTATTGTCGAAAAATTGCAACCACTTTTGTGATGATTTCTGTGAAAGGCTTGGCGTACAGAAGCTTCCAGGTGATATGCTTTTAGCCTTTATATCAAAGTTTTGGGGTTGTCATTTCATATCATTTTCTTTCATTCTGCTGTATGAAGGGCCATGCCCTCTGTAACATTAGCATATATCATATCCTTTTTTCCAGCCTTGGTCCAAATTGGATTAAGCCTACTCTGTAGTTCTAGAAGCTGCTTTAACTAAATTTGAGAGAGAGGCTTTATTGTTGTTGTTGCAGCAACTTTCTCTTACTACTCGTGGATTGTTCTATAAAGCCTAATTTCATTGTGGTTGTACAGCTTGGGTCAACCGGTTTGCCAATGCTGGGGATACTGCCTTGGAGGTTGCAGAAAACACAGCCATTCGGGTGAGAGTTTTCATATTTTTCAACATGCCTTCCCTTTCCCATTTTTTCCTTCCCTTTTGATTCACTACTGCTTCTCTTATGGTTCGTTACTACTAGAGAAATGTGTAAACTATATTTGTGTTTGGGGGACCATTCTTTGATGATACTTCCAAATAGTTTCCTTTCCTAGCAAAAAACGGAAACCTAATATGCGAATTTCTATTTTCTTTTCAATTATTGTGTGTTGTTGTGTACAATAGTCTATATGCAGATACTAAATGTTCTTTTACAATCCATTTGAGTCGTTATTCTGGTAACCAATTTCTTAGGACTATTTACAGTCAATTTGTTTGTTTGCTTTACGGTTGTCATAGGTGGAAGATTATGAGAACTAGTGACAGATCATGTACGCGCTAATTTTATGCAGAAATAACATTTCTCTCTCCTATATAAGTGAATTGCTTATGTGATGTGCATCTGAAAGTAATAGAAAGACTATGTTTTGCTACATGACAGATGTAGTGGGCATATGGACAGCTTGTAGAGTTATGCAGAACTGAATTTTGACAGAACAACTCATTACAACCCAACATCCTTGTACCTCTCTATTTAACTACTGTAGGCAAGTAATCTGCTCTTTTGATTGTGTTTGCACGGTACAATTCTTGATACTGTTAAAGTTGTTTGACAGATTCGTGTGAAATATGAGGTAAAAAATTATTGGTAACCTAAGGGCATCCTTGTTGATACATATGCCACAGATGGTGAAAATCAGTCTAATATGGAGAAATTGTAATTCCTTATGTGAAATCAGTCTAGTATGCTATATATCCCTAATACAACAGAACAGATAATCCAAAAATATTGCAATTACTGCACATCTCAATTCTTTCAGGTAATGTGAATGGGTAATATATCAATCAGTCTAATATGGATACAGAGCTGGAGAAGAAGTGTGTTATCGTGCATGTAAATTTGACAGTGAGAAATATTGTAACTCTTCCAAGATCATATCAGTATCAAAATTTATGGAATTTTCATCTGTGTTTAAAGACCCGTAAAACTTGGGATAGATGGAATATACATCTGCAATCTATTTTGCATGGACATGAATAAGATACAACATGAGAAATAGACTGTCCACGGCGCGGTACCGCTTCTTGAGTGTTCATGCTTCTTATTACACAATGCTTGTAAGAGGTTTTCATTATACCATGAGTATAATATATAAAAGACATGGCTATACATGCATTTTATGCTTAGATGCAAGATACATAATACTTGAGCAGTATGCTCAATAAGATTTTTCTACAATAGCAAATAATGTTATCTGCATACATGGTGCCATATAAGTAGGCTACAGGTAAGGTTGTGGTGAAATAGTTTTATGTTTTATACCTTCGATAAAAAGTTAAATTGCTACTTTTTGATATTTCTCCTTGATTGTCACCTAGGATAAACATTGGACTTTCCCTATATTTTAGTGAAGACCTTGCATAAGATAGTTGTGTCATCACTATGAGAGAAGAAAATAACAAGAAATTTTTGATCTGATTAAAAGTTTGTGAAGTACCCCAGATAGATGCTTACCTGTCTGAATTATGGTTTGGGCATTTGTTAGTCCGTGACACTACACGAAAACTCTAGAGCTATGACGAGGGTTAAATATTTGTATTATTTCAACACGCTCTCGCAGGTTGAAGGTCTATTTTGGACGCAGATGGATTCGCTCAACGATGTAGTTTTTTCTAATTTGCTTAAAATACGTGCCATAGGATTCGAACCTGGTTCACTCCGATACCGTGTTAAATTCGCCATCACTACACCAAAACTCTAGAGCTATGGTGAGGGTTGAGAGTTAAATATTTATATTATTTAAACAACATTATTTCACATTATTGTATAGCCTTTTACATACAGACAAGACAAGATGGTATGATTTCGTGTACCTTAATTACATATTAACTAACTCTTGTACCTTTATTACATATTAACTAACTCTTGTACCTTTATTACATATTAACTAACTCCATAACAATTTGGAGGATGTATATTGGATCCTATAATTCTATATTGGCCAACAAAATTACGTTGGGGAATTGCTTTCTCCTCACTTGTGGGCATGTATCTCCGACTGTGTTGATCCAAGAGCTATATTGAAGAAATTTAGTGTACCTTAAGGGTGTGTTTGTTTTGTTGGAGAATGACGGAAAGGAAAACAAAATAAATCATTTTCACGTAGAAATGTGAACTTATTTGTATTGGACGACGTCTCTTTTGCCTTTATGTCCCTCACTTTCTTAGCAACCAAACACAACCTAAAGTTGTGCTTGGTTAGGTGGAATCCCATGGAAAGGAAATGAAAATGAACACAAGTTTTTTCTTCTTCTTCTTATCATGATTATTTTCCCTTTCCTTCTCTCTCTGGTACCATCTTAAAACATACTCAAGACCCACCAATCCATAAGTTGTCATTACTGGTGGTTTCATGGTAAACTTGGGCAATAGAAGCATTGAAGCTTATTCTACACTATGAACCCATGAATCTACATTGCAAGTAAAACTAGATCATAGTAGAGGAAGAAGACTTTCTCTAGCCACCGTACGTGTAGGAAAGCCGCTCCTAAAACGTCTAAAGTAAGGTGTTTTCAACGAACTCCACACCCGAATTTCACCTTCTAGGTATCTCCTTTGTCCCTTATCTTTTCTTTCCTCGAGTAACTATTACTCGAAGAAATGTTATGAGAAATTGGAAGTTTTTTTTGCACGGTTTCATGCAAAATGTCAAATGTCCATGTTGATGGCACTTGCCATTCGTAGATGACAAATGTTGTCATCTTGTTTTCTTCTATAAAACCCTCGACTCTGTCTAAGGGCCTTTTTGGATCAATCAAAGTCCTGAAAAGTATGAAAGTGCCACTTTCAACCACTTGTAGTGCATTGCATATGCTGTCATTTTGAGTTTCAAATTGTGTTTGGATACATAATATTTTGTCCCCTAAAAGTGTCCTCCTTTGTAGATTCCATGTTTGATTAGCAATGACAAATGCAATGCAAGAGTGTTTATGACGGGTTGGGGACCTGGCTACATTGCGGGAAGCCACAGGGGACGGGGTGGTACGTGGTGGAGCGCTTCGGTATATATGCGGAATTGGAGAGCGGGCAGCCGATGCAGCCCGAAGCAGGGATCCTGGTGGCGTCGCTGCTGGTGTCGAGCACGACGAGCATGGGCTGGGGCAGGGTGCCGACCTTGGCGCGGACGAGGTAGGTGGGGGTGCCGAGGAGTTTGGAGGAGGAGGCGACGGGGACGAAGGAGTGCCTGGCAGTGGCGAGGGAGGAGAGAAAGAGGAGGCAGGTCTTGTCGGATTATGCAGGAGGAAGTACTGGAAGGAGGTGGTGGAGGGGTCGAAGGGCTGGGGAAGAGCTTGGAGTAGTATTAGTAGCTAGTAGTGCTTTTGTGTTAATTTAGGTATATATAGTCTAATTTAGGTATATAAATTAATCCAAATTAATTAATTAACAAAAATTAGCAGCAAACCTACCCCCCCCCCCCCCCCCCCTCTCTAACCCCACCCCACCCCACCCCCCACCAACACTTGCAACAAGTTCCCCCACTTTTTTGTTGCAGCTCAAAAAGAGCACTTGTAGGGGACACGCTTTTTTTTTGGGGTCAAACTTTCAATCAAGAAAGTCGAGTTTCAACACCCATCCAAACATTGAAACTGCCACTTTCAACGGACATATGCATAGAAAGTGGCACTTTCAACCCACTTTTTTGCAGCCATCCAAACAAAAGCCCTAATGCATGCAAGAGGGTTGCAAGAAAGCCATCAGTATAACCATGTCATGACAAGTTCAGGGTAATGGTTACTCCAAGTGAGAAAAGAGGAGAGACACAGATATCACTAGAAGATGAAGCTCGGATGTAGACTTTGTTGGAGACATTTTACTTTAGGTGTTATAGGAGAGGCTTCCTGTCCCGTACAGTGGCCGGAGGTGAGTCTTCTTCTCTTCCTCTTTGATATAGTTTTGCTTGCAAGATGTATCCATGGGTTTATGGTGTAGAATAAAATTTTATTGCTCATGTTGCCTAAGTTTACCATGAAACCAACAATATCTTGAAAGAGGAATAGTGCAGATGGAGTTTTGAAAGAATCATATACCATTATGTACATTACTCTGAGTGGAATATGGAACTCTTTATTATCAAACTTCCTTTTCACAGTAGGACTAGTCAAGTTTTAGCCCAACAATTGTTAGCCTTCCGTTTCTGGAGGAGGTATGGTTTCAGTACCTCAGAGGAGATTCATAAATTTGAATAATTGTAATACAGGAAGGATAGGTGTACATGAATTTGTTTGGTGCCTGTAATCAGCTGACTTGCTAGTTGGTTTCTGACGTCTCCTTAGTGATTGTGCCAAGCGTACTTGATCGTACTACAATTCTAACCATCACAAAATACGCAGTTTGTACCTTTCATTTGGTTATGCTTCTATTTATCATACTGTTGTAAGTTAGCCTAGCTTGGAAACATGGATATGCTTCTATATCCAAGAGTGTCCTGCATAAATGAATATGGATTGCAAATACAATAATTTAGTGCCAATAGAGTTAAAAAGTTGATTAATTTTTTGATGTGGAGACATTACATGAGTTTGTAATACATTTGTTCAATTGGGTGACAAAAGAAAAGAAAAGTTAGTCCCACTTGGATGAGGAAGAAAGGGCTATACATAGATAAATAAACCCAAGTGGCACGCCCCAAACAGGGTTTAGTCTTTTGGGGATGAAGCAAATGCGAGTCATCTATGTGACTATGTTGTCTACCCAAGTTATTGGACCTGTCAATCCTTCTAATTTGTATCAGAGTTGAGATTCGGTGAACTAACTTGAGCTCAAGGTGGAATCAAGCCTAAGGTGGACGATGGCATAGTTGTGGCTTACGATGATCTAGGAAGCATGGACACTCCAAAATTTGTGCCGTGTCCATGTCGCGTCGTGTTGGAGATGTATTGGACACGGCACACTCCAAATTCATGCCAAAATATGTGCCTTTTCTTTGTCCCTGTGCGCATTTTGTTCATGTCATATTTGTGCCCATGCAACATAGATGATGGCGAGTTTGAATTTTAGAGTCCAAAAGAGGGATTTGTTGCATGTATTGTGCATTGACTGCCTGGCCTGCTGATTTCTTTCCTAAGAATAGTATGAGTATCCAGCGTGCAGAAGGTTACTGCTAGACTGCTACACTTGGGTGTCATGTATGAGTTCAGAATTCAGATTCAGTGTTCATAAGTGGGTGACAAAGGGAAAGAAGAGGGAGTTAAGTCCCACATGTAAAAGTAAAATTTGGAAGTTTTAGACTTGAGCACATAAAATTGGATTCAAGCCTCAAGAAGGTTTCATACTGTTGAGTGACTTAGATTCAAGTATATAATCGTTTAGCCCAAGTAGCAGGCATATTGATTTACATTGTGGATCCTATTAGAAAGCCGGGAAGTAAACCATAACAGAAGTTGTGGTGACTGCGCTTATAATTCTCTACACATAAGATCTTTACTTGTGACATAGTTGGGACAAAGCTTTATGGTTGTGATGATTGAAATCAGTACGGTACAAGGATTTGAGTTGTCTTACCTCAAGGAATTGGTTAAATTTGCTCAACATTGTAATGTTCACCCCAAATTTGATATTGGACCATGTTCTGCAATTTTGTTTCCCAGTTCGATTACAGAAACTCAAATAAGAACTCAAAACAAGAACTCGCAATATGGATATGACACGTGGACTTATTTTTCTGTTTAGGCCCTTGAAAGTGTAACTATTTTTTCTGTTTTGGCCCTTAGAAAAAAAAGAAAAGGGATTAGATGTAATCCAACTGTTTTTCAGTGCCTAGTTTTAAAAATTAAGAGCTCATTAGTTACTCTAGGATTTTGGTTTCCTTATTACATGTCTCAACGCTCAGTAAGGATAGTTGCAAGATTATTTTCTTCTCTCATCCTATACTATTGCCAGCAGTTCATACCTAAAACAAGTTTGATGCCAGCTTTTGCGTTCTTTTTGGTTCTCTTCGGAAACTTATGCCATTTATTTTGGTGCAGTTGAGGCAAGCAAAGGACGAGATTGTGACTGCTAGTAAAGTGGCCTACCGCTTCCTTGCTGGTGTGGCCTCAAGCTCGCCAGCAACACAAGAGGGCCAAGGTAACTCAAACTCCTCCGGGGCCTCCAGATTCCAGGGCGCATGGTTCCGGAACCTCATCTCAGTAGGTGCCAAGCCATCGAGCAGTACTGTTCTAGAGGAATCATCGTCATCTGACGACGAATGCCCTCTGGACCGGCAGAAATCATCAGATCGAGCGCAGCACAAACCGGTTGCTCGGTCGGATTGATAAGAACCTGTTGAAAAAATCCCAGATATCTGGGAAATAGCTCTCCATTATCCTTGTAGCATATGCAGTTGACTGTGTAGTATGCAACTTTTACGGATTATCAAGACAGAACTAAATGACAATGTTTTTTTTGTAATTTTTATCTTCTTCTATATTACTATCATCACTTGGTTTGGAGCAGAGAAAACATTGAACAAATTTGTGGGCTCACATTTATGATTTTTTTACAAGGGTTATTTGCACTATCCTTTCCTATGTTTTATGTTTATTACACTGATCAACTATACCGATCAATCTTATTTTGAAAATAATTACACGGACCTCTCCTATGTTTTATGTAAAAGGTTAAACCATCCTTATTTTAAGTAATTATTTTCAAAATAAGAGAGGTCCGTGAGGTTAGTATAAATAATTTTTTTTACAATCTGAAGTATGACAATTTCAGTTTTCTGATGGAACGCAACAGCAAGACCGCTATCCTCGTCTTGATCTGTCCCCTCATCGGTATCGGCCTCTTCTTAATTCTGCCCCCTCTTTGGTATCGGTAACGGTATCGGACTCGTCGCCACGAGCCTCCCGCTGCTGATCATAGTGGATGAGTTTAAGATAACAAGGCTTTGCAGAGGTGTTTGTGTGATGGATTGGTCACTTGTACTCTGTTTCGATCTATTTATAGGCTTTCAGGTTTATGTGCTGATGTTTATTTTGTTGTCTTGGTGAGAGACATGCCAGCGAAGGTCGTCAATCTATATTAGACAGATTCCTTCAGGCAGTCTAGCAGTAGTACTGTACATTGAATCAATATAATGGATGATATTTTATGAGTAATTTCAAGGATGGAGGGTTAAACCGAGATCGACACCATGTGTCGGCTCCGAATTGGTCGATGTATGGTATTGTTTTTTTGGACGGCCAATCAGAAAACGCCACATGGCTTCGGTCTTCCGCAAGGACCATTTTTCGGTCCGATTATCATTTTTCATATTTTATAGACGACTTAGACCAAGGGACGAAACTACATGCATTAAAATGCCATGGCCACCCCCTCCATCAGATATTGAATATGAGATTATTAAATTGAGTATTTTACATTTTCTTTATGGTAAATATATTTTTTTTATGGAAAACAAAAATCAGTATTAATAAATTTAGGGTCACCTTCAATATTAAATTCTGGTTTTGTATATTGATTTGTGCCTGTTGGCCCGACAAAATTAGTAATTTTCAATAGTACTTGTGAAATTTGACTAATATACAGAAGAAGTTACGAAAATTTATTAGTATTTTGTATGCAAGTCGACAAAACTCTTAGCAGGAGAAATTATTTTAGGATTATTTACTTATAGGATCTCGTATAATATTAGAAATTTACGTCAATGTCTTTATATTGTCTGGAATACGATTTGTGTCTCGTCCCAACAGTTGATTCGGCTGACCGTCAAAAATGGAGACATAAACATAAATTTTGAATATTATACAATATCATAAAACTAAACGAAAATATGTAAGGGTTGTGTGACTTGGGTTATTTAGTTTTGCATTGTGGGAATTGTGTGACTTGGGTTATTTAGTTTTGCATTGTGGGAATTGTGTGACTTGAGTTATTTAATTTTGTCATGACCAATCGAGAATGAGACTTGTGACACTGTTATTTGCTTTTATCCTAATCTCAGTAGTCACATAATCCTTCTGACGACAGTTTCGATGGGAACGGTTTCATGGACGTCATGTATGTCAGATGTCTCTCGTTCTGGTCGCATTATTTAATGCTTGCAACTCAAGAGTCCCGGAGGGTTGTGTGGTGGTTGTTGAGATCAGGATACAAGTAAGCAACAGTGTCATAAGTCTTATTTTTGATTGGTAAAAAACTAAATAACTCAAGTCATACAATGCTCATATATTTTCGTTTAGTTTTATGATCTCATATAATATTAAAAATTGCGTTTAGATGTCCATTTTGGACGGCCATACTAAATCAACCACAACCCATTATTTTAAGCCATCTTTGATGGCCAACGGTTATCAACAAGACAACATTGGCCAATATTGGTACTGTAATTTTTTTTTGTCAATTCAGAATTTGTCTCGTTTTGATACTGCTCTTGAGGTCTGCATCGAGGTCTGCGTCCAAACAATGCTTTTAATTCCAGATGTTCATTCAGCTGTTGCGCCTCAAGGCCCTCAACACATTTAGGTTTGGTTTGCAAAATTAGGACTTTGAGATTTTTTTTTTTTTCAGGAAAGAAGTAGCAAAGAAAAATTATTACAAAAAAAAAAAAAAAGAGAGGAGAAAATTTGTCCCCCATCCACCAATAATTTACTTTTTCTCTTATTTTTCTGTATTTATTACTGGTTTTTTTTTTTTTTTTTCAAACACCAAAAAAATGATAATTTTCTAAAGGAAGAAAGTTGATTTTGTTTTTGTTTTTCTTTTTTACAAACCAAATGAGACCTTTAGAGCCGGTCTGTGTTGAATGTTATTACTTATTAGTGGTATTCTGTTTTCATTTCCAACCACAACCACAACCACAACCACAACCCACCCGTTGATTCCTTAATACCAGTTGGCACCAAAAACATAGGCAAGGAACGAAACTTAACAAAGAATAACATGATCTGTTGGAAATAACAAGACAAAGGGGCAAACGATATATATAAGATTTTCTTTTATGTGGAAAAATCTGCTGGAAGAAGACAAATGTAATGATAAGTAGGCCTTATATTTACTATTATAATGCGTTTAGAAACGGCTCAAAAATAAACTGTCTAAATCGTGTATATATATATATATATATATATATATATAGGCCTTATATTTACTATTATAATGTGCTTAGAAACGGCTCAAAAATGAACCGTCTAAATCGTGTGTGTGTGTGTATCGGCTCAAAAATGAACCGTCTAAATCGTGTGTGTGTGTGTGTGTATATATATATATATATATATATATATATATATATATAGCCATGATGGCTAAAGGCTGAGGTGATTCTACTCTCTATTTCTGGGATGGTGTTAGTAAAATTTTGTCTTATGTCTTATAATGAATACTATGATTATTAACTATGTAGAGGTTGAATTTTTTTTTTTTTTTTTGTAATTCGAAGTTTTAGAGTGCTAACTTCTGAGAATAATCTTCGTCTAGTGGAACGACAACCAAGTCGTGTAGGCTGTGTTGGCTGGGTACGCCTTTGTTATGCCGTAAGTCGTTGACAGTCGTGCTATGACTGATTATCTTCGAAGCACTTTAAAACCTTGTTATGTTTTACAAATTAGAAATTTATTTAACCATGACATAGTAATAATAATGGTATTCTTTATATATCTTTCTGTTTACTAACCATTGCAGAAATAGCAGAGTAGACCCTCTCTCTGTCTTTGGATATGAGCAATCCATTAGCCATTTGGGCTAATAAAAAATTCCTTAATAAGGATAAATCTATCAAAAATGCTTAGATGAGCGAATTCCTTTCAGATTTGGAGGAATTAAATAAATGGACGATTCCTAACGTTAAGCCAAAGAAAATCTATAAAATAGGCTGGTTAGACTTTAAGTCTGGCATAGCCATAAAAACAATGAAAAAAACTGTTCAGATAAATGATACCGAACATTCTATTAAGTTTCTCTCAGATGAGGACCTTGAACCATACATAGGAAATGATGCTTATAATTTTATTCATATTGGATTAATACAGGTTGCATTAAAACCTCTTACTCTTCAAGGGCTAAATGCTTCTTTTATATCCTCTTTAAGAGATGCCAGATGCTTAGATTGTCAACCTTCTCTTATGGGAGTTATGCAAACCAGTCTTTGCCATGGACCAGTCTACTTTAATGTTTATCCTAATCTAAGCCTATCTCTGATCGAGCTATTACTAGCTTTATTACATATGGTTTTACCGTCACTTTGAAAGGCTGGTGGGATCATTGTCTATCCTCTGAACAAAAGGCAGACATTGCTAATGCTGTCAAAATTGAGAATAATAATGAAATACAAGATAGTGTCATGACTTTGATTAGCACTATCTGTGATCATTTCACTGGTATAGTCTCTGGTAATGATGAACGAATCATAACTCTACTACAAAATCTTCGATGTCCTACTCTAACTCATTTTAGATGGTATAAAGATACATTTCTAAATAGAGTAATGCAATTAAGTGATGCAAACTCTGTACAATAAAAATTCAAATTTATTGATAGTCTTCCTAATATGTTTGCAGAAAAGGTTAGACAACAAATAAGAAATAATAATAATGAAATTATACCATATAGTGATTTCATTTATGGAAACCTTGTTAATGCATGCATTCAAGAGGGGTTATCCCGTTGTAATAATT
Source organism: Iris macrosiphon (assembly GCA_036927795.1). NCBI lineage: Eukaryota > Viridiplantae > Streptophyta > Magnoliopsida > Asparagales > Iridaceae > Iris > Iris macrosiphon. Next base: position 277,460,238 of record JAYESA010000004.1, on the reverse strand, counting down.
TAACATTAAAAAATTAATTAAAATCTCAAAGATTATCTGAGAGAATAATTGGGAGAATTCTGTAGCCAATTCGCTATGGAGTCTATTAAACCTCCTGATACTAGTAAAACTTCTCTAAAGAAAAATCTTATCGAAAGAAGAGTTATTCTTCTAAAAGAAAATATTATAAAAATTTTCCTGAAGAAAGAAAAAGATTTCCTACAAGGAAAAAATAATTCTCAAAAAATAAAAGTTCCAATAAAAGTGTTAAGTGTTTCAAATGTGGCAAACTAGGCCATTATTCGAATAAATGTTACACTAAACAAAAGATCGATATGATCGAAGATGAATGATTGAAAAAGACTCTATTAAAGATCATGATCAATTCTGATTATGAATCTGATTCATCTAGTGATGAATCTCTGATTTATGCTACTAAGTGTGGTACTGACTGCGACTGTGAAGCATGTACTATTAACAGTAAAGTTGACTATTTTAAGTCTATTATTGAAATGAATGGTCTTTCAATTAATGTATTGACCAGTCAAGATAAAAAAAAAAAAATTGGAGTCACTATTGACTAATGAACTTAGCCAAAATGTGAAAGCAAAAATTATTAAAATTTTGCAAGAAGATAATAAAAAAACTTCTCCCAGCTTCACTCCTTATACTATGACAGAAGTCTTAGCCCGAAGAAAATGAAAAGATCCTAATACTGTTTCTATAAATGATCTTCAAAGCGAATTAAAGACTTTGAAGAAAGAAATCAAAGAATTGAATTCTAGAGATGAGATAACTCAGCAAAGACTTGCTCTCATTGAACATGATGTTAAATCCTACAATGAAATCATTCTCAACAAAGAAATGAACGAACATTCTCGAATAAATAACAGTGATAACAAGAATGAATCTCACGATCCACAAATCCAATCTGTTTCTATGAGAAACAAAAGAAAATCCATTGATAATTCATTTTTATCAAAAATAGATCTGTTTATTACCCATAAATGATATATAAAGATCAACCTAATTTTAAATAATGAATCATTGATTTACAATCTTATTGCTTTAGTTGACAGTGGGACTGATTTGAACTGTGTCAAAGAAGAAATTATTCCTTTAAAATATTGTGAGCGCACTACTCAGACTTTGAGTGCCGCTAATAACAAAAGTCTTACAACACCTTTTAAGGTAACAGACGTTCATATCTGTCAAAATGAAGTTTGTAATCCCTTACACTTCATAGTTGTAAAAAAGATGTCACAACACGTTATTCTAGGAACTCCTTTTCTAGAAAAACTGATGCCCATAAAGGAAATAAACAATCAAGAAATTTCTACTTGCTACAAGAAAAAATATTATATTTGAATTTATCACAAATTCTGTGGTAAATTTTTTGAATGAAATAAAAGAAGTTGATCTGAAAACTAATCAGATAAACTTTATAAAAGAAGAAATTTTCAGTTATCTATTTCTCACTAGATTTGAAACAAAAAATAAAATAAAACAAGTTGAAGACGAGTTTATACGTCAAACTTGTAGCAATATCCCAAATGTTTTTTGGGATAGAAAGCAACATATTGTTTCTCTTCCTTATGAAGAATCTTTCAATGAAAAAAATATTCCGACTAAGGCTAGACCTTGTCAGATGAATAATATTTATCTCGAATTATGTAAAAAAGAGATTAATGATCTTCTGGATAAAAAATTTATTAAAAAATCTTACTCCCCATGGAGTTGCACAACATTCTATGTCAATAATAATGCTGAGATAGAAAGAGGTATTCCAAGGTTAGTTATTAACTACAAACCTCTAAATAAAGTTTTGAAGTGGATAAGATATCCAATTCCCAATAAAAGAGATTTGCTTAACAGAATTGTTAAAGCAAAAATCTTTTCTAAATTTGATTTAAAGTCAGCTTACTGGTAGATTCAAATTGAAGAAAATGATAAATACAAAACAACATTCACAGTCCCATTCGGGCACTATGAATGGAATGTTATGCCATTTGGCTTGAAAAATGCTCATTCTGAATTTTAGAATATCATGAATGAGATATTTATTCAATATTCTTCTTTTATACTCTCATACATTGATGACATATTAATATTTTCTAATACTATAGATGAGCATTTTAAGCATTTAAATATTTTTCGATATTTAGCTATAAAAAATGGTCTTGTTATTTCTGCTCCTAAAATAAAATTATTTCAGATCAAAATAAGATTTCTAGGACATAACATTGTTAATAATACTATTATTCCAATTGACAGAAGTATCAAATTTGCTTCAAAATTTCATGATAAAATTACGGATATTAAGCAACTACAGAGATTTCTTGGTGCCCTTAATTATGTAGCAGATTTCTACAAAAATATTGCTATTGACACAAAAATCCTATATCAAAGATTAAAGAAAAATTTTAGTCCTTGGAGTATTAATCACACTAAAGCTGTTCAGCTCATTAAGCAAAAGGTTAAACGCCTACCTTGCTTACATCTCGCCAATCCTGACTGGTTTAAAGTTGTTGAGACTGATGTCAGTAATATTGGTTATGAGGGTATCCTTACACAAATTGATTCCACTAAAAATAATCATGCTATTCTTGTTAGATACTATTCTGATAAATGAAATGATACTCAAATTAATTATTCTACAATAAAGAAAGAACTCCTTTATATTATCAAATGTATTTATAAATTCCAAGACGATCTGTTGAACAAAAAATTCTTACTTCGAATAGATTGCAGTTCTTATATTACAAAAGGATGTTAAGAATCTTGCTTCTAAACAAAATTTTGCTAGATGGCAAGCTGAATTAGCTATATTTGATTTTTGCTAGATGGTAAAGATAATTCTCTTCCTGATTTTTCTACTCGTGATTTTTTACAGCAAGATGTCCAGCCAAGCCAGAGGGAGAGGCAGGTCTAAGGGGACATTACGTCCTCAGGACTCTTTTGCTCATCAAAAAATAATCGGCAATCGGCCTACTGAAGCTGGATCCAGCTCTAATGCCAAAGGCAAACAGCCTGTCAATAATGATACTAATACCTTTTTTTACAAAGAAGCAATGAAAGTTGAGTCCATCTTCTCCGAGAAAGTAAATTCTGATGAGATTATCAAACTCGATAGGAGTGATATTTCTCTTATGAAGGATCCATGGAAACTTCATAAACGGTATCTTGAAGGCAGTTTCATTCCAGTTATGGGTAAACTTGTCAACATTTATGAAGAAATTTTGATCACCACAAAATTCATAACAGTGAAACATTCTACTAAACCACATTCTTTGAAAGTGGCTTACAACAAAGTTATCATAAAAATATTTTCACACCACAATCTTGGGGATTACATCCTAACAGAGAACAACAACTCTCCAAGGATAAAGTTATTATTTGTAGTTATAATTATTGGGATTATATACAAGCATTCTATAACTTCCTTTACTATAAGAATTCTCAACGAACCCATTCTTGGTTCATTCGAATTTGTCCTGAAATTCTTCAGAATGAGATCCCATCCTGGTTCTATGACTGGTGGTTAAAACTTGGAGTTACATTGGAAATTCTTCCTAATCCCATCCAAGAACAATTCTCTAAGTAGATTATTTCCTATCCACGTTGCCAAGAAGAACATCTTTTGGAGGGGGTGGGGGTGGTGGGGGGGGGGGGGGGGGGTTATTTTTTTATTGCTCTTTTGTGTACAAGTTCGAAAAACATGGAAATTATATTCCTCTCCTTGGAATATATAATAAATGTTATTTTTTTGTTGCTCTTTTGTGTACGTGCAAAGTGTCCTACACGTCTTAGAATCTAAGCAAGTTCGTAATCTAAGATTTTTAGGGTTAAACCTAAGTCAAAAATTCTAATAAATTAAAATAGAGATTAACCATTTATTCGGATTTTTCGAAAACGATTATCTCTAAAATTTTCTTGAAAATTTTGGCATAGTCTCCTTTGTATTCTGAACTCCAAAAATTTCACAAGTTAATAAACCGACCCGGAGCAATCCTCCGTAGAATTTTTGGGTACGCCGACCCCTTCGGTGGAGCAACTCTCTACACCGGAATCGCACATACTTAATAAATACTAAAGTTTAATTCTTTTAAAAAGAAAATTTTCTTACCAATGCTTGTTTATAGCAATAACGTTTATCTCGGTTAATTTATCCTTATGCAAGCAATCCATATTTATGCAACATCTACTACAAGAATTCCAAATTAATAAAGATTAAGTAATCATGGTTTATATAAATATAATCTATCGACAATCAACACAACAATTGAACGTATGTATACTTAATCCCAAATACGAGTTTTTCTTTTACAATAAAAATCCTTTGTATGATATTTATCATTTTATATTTTTACACAAGCAATATTTATATTAGTAGAATAAACTGCAAGTCACCCATTTTAGAATAATTTCTAAATTAATTAGAAGAAAACTCATATATGAATAAATATACTAGCTTCAAATTATTCTTTTCAAAATCATTGAAGAGTATCTAATATCTTGTTTAATACCTTTATAAAAATAATATTAGGTCATCCTAGCATATAAATACTTGTAAATACTCATTTTAACTACAATTTGAGGCAAAATGGCCAAATTAATCATATTTAATAAATCTGGACATATTTATTATATATGAAAATTTTGTGAAATAAGGCACCCTTTATAGTATTTTTCAAGAATTAAATAAAGCTACATAAAAGTGTCTATATAATATGTACTAAAATTATATTTTGTGAATATAATGGTTGAATCAATAAGTAATGATCTTTCCGAAGATGTCAACTAATTTAATTCAAGTCAACCTATACGTAATTTGTTCTTAGACAAGCACAAGCGTTTATGTTGACAATCATACAAGTATTACTTTCAAGTGGATCAAACATAGATATAATTATTTCTAATGCTTGTATTAACAAAATTCAATTGCAATAGCATGACAATTCCTCATATTTGTTTGACATAATCATTTCCTATTTATATATCTACATGCATCATATTAAAATCATTCAATGACAAAATTAAGGTAGTGTCACCATATTATACCGTGTCCAAATCATAATAACCTCATTTCACATTTATAGAATTATCTTGAATTTTTAGAAAATAAAATTAGATAATTTACAGAAAATTAATCCTTTGATTTGAACATAGTAGTCAAACAAAGTAACCAAATTGAAGATGAATTTGAGAAAGGTGGTAAGGGCTTGCCTTGATTTGAGTGCTTTGATTTGGAATAAATTCTTGATCTTTCCTTAATCCCTTCCTAAAATTTCAGAATATATAACACGTACACATAGGGTCTTAGTATAGGTTTCCAAATTGAAACCAATTGAAATAAAATTGGGAAAAGATATATACCTAGGTTTAAAAAGGAGATGAAAGAAGGAGTCGTCTTAATCATTCCTCTAAAAAAATTCTCAAATTTAAAATGACTTAAATCTCTCAATCTAATCTTACTTGATCACAATCTAAAAAAATTCACCTCAAGTGGACAATGCGACTTCTACCCAACTTAGAATTTACCCATATATCACATAAGGCTATACATTTAAGAAAAATATTCGTCAAATTATTTAATCGTGTTATTCAATCCTTAAAATTTTTTAACACACAAAATATATCACATGTGATGTCCCCTTAATTACAAAAGATAGTCACAAAGTAATGTGATTGGCCTATGGGGTATATCTAGTACTCTCTGTGTATCAAACTTATACCTAGCACGAGCGTTCGTCTTTCCAAAATAGGAGAAGACGAAGAACAATAATAAAGAATTCAAGGAGGAGGTGATAAAATACAAGTACGGGGTTCAAGACGATCAAAGAATTCAAAAAGAGAGTTGTAAGGACAGTTGTGGATTGAAATCTTATTTTTGGTAAATTCCTATTCGCATGCTCATATCAGTACAGTTATGTAACCGATACGATATGCTTGAACATGTCTAGAGGGCAAGTATATTCGTCTGCTAGTCAACTATATATCTCAATCCACGTAAAGTAGTTATGCGTAGAGCGAACCAAGCGCACTAAGGTTAGTTAGACCATAATACACTGATTCTGATTTTAGACAATGTATTAGTGTGTACACCCAATAATACATATATCATGATTAAGCTCGATAAAAGAGTAAGCTTGCAAAACTAGGCTATAATAGCAGCATAGGTCGAGGTAGTTCAGAAAATATAAGTACGCTGGATTATGATGAAAGAAGGTACAAAATAATTCAAGTTCACAAAGAAGATAAGACTCGTCCGGTGTTGTGCCTCTATAGTTGCCATACTAACTCCTTGTCTAAGTCTCTAGTCGACCAAATGGGGTATGGACCTCTAAGTTCTACAGTCTGGATAAACACTATATTCTTATGCTAGCATATAGTTAATGTCATTCAATTACACTTCATCAATGGGTCAAAAAGTGATACTAGGTTATGAGGCATACTACCCAACTTACAAGAATTAACTAATACTATAACTGCCTTGTGGGGATAAAGTAGAAACTCTTATTAGGGTATACGAAAAAAAGATCTTGGTACCTATTAGGGTATCCTATTGCATTATAAAACTCCATAGGTAATGGTCATCTTAAGTCTTAATCATAGTGCTTATAGAACAAAAGTATTAATATTAAGAATGGAAAAGTTACTGGCACTCAAGTGAAAGAGGACATAACCTGTATTGAGATATGGGTACAAATTACGTGATTTGAAACTAAAGGATAATCATTAAATCATAATCTAAATGAACAACTCAAACTATCAAGTTCTAACTACCAAGCATAGAATTTCAAAATTTAAGATTAACGACTATAATCCTAGCAAATTATATATCCTAACATAAAAAAAAATTAGTTGGCCTACAATCAGAAGGGTTAGGTGGCACGAATAGAAAGATGAAGAAAAAATTTTAGTTGTCGCACAAATAGCGAGCGTTAAGGTTTCGGAGGAACAAGATATGAAATTAAATAGAGAGACTCTTGATAATATCATGGTTTCCTAAGGGGAAGGTGGTATGCTAATCTCTGTGTTCGAGGTATGATCCAGAAAAATATTCTATTCATTCCTCTTGGTTTTCTAATGTACTGTTCTGCTAGTATCAAGACAAGAATTTAAACTTAAAGTTCTCTACTACTATCTCACTATGAAAGTTAGGTTTAGTCATAATATGCAACCTTGGATTTCTATTGGTTCCTCAATGCTAGGATCAAACGATATGGTCAAATTTCTAACTAACCCTAGTAGTGTCTATACTACTCTCAAGTCCTTCATAAATATATCAAGGAATAATGGTCAATCAATTTATAGGTATTGGATGCAAGGGTTCATTAGGTATTCTAAACTTAGTGATGTGTCAATATTCTAGTTGTATTCTTAGTAGGAATGTTACCATAATTATCATCCTAACAACAAGGATTCCTATATTCTAGCAGAAGGCTATACTCAAGGAACTATTAGGAAAGTACATGAATCAAGCAGGATGCAATTATTTAAATAGAACGGATTAGAAGAAAGGTGAGTCATAGTCAAATGTGGGTAAGATCCTATACTCTAATCCTATTTGCAGGCTTGCTTGGTACAATAACATAACCAAGATAATATACTCTCGACCTGCATGGGCCACAACAAAAATATGTCACGCCCCACTCCCAAAATACTTAGAACTAGGAATACGTAAGCATGTCAGCCGTATGTATATGGCAACTCTAATATATAGAAATCATGACACATACGTACGTTGTATTATGAATAATAATTCACAAGTGGTATATATTTGTCACAAGTCACAGGGCATAACTAAATCTCATCCACAAAAATCATCATAAAAAAATAAATGATCAAATATGTCAATAAACCAAATATGAACTAGTCGAGAAGAACTAATAGTTGGATGGACACAAATCCACTACCAACTAGAATATAAGAGAAACAAAATAAGTACATCAACTAATGATCAGAGAGGCTCGAAGAGAAGACCTCCTCGAAAGAGAATGGAGTAGCAAGTCATGATCCGTGCTCCTGCGAATAGTCATGATCGTCTACACTTGAAAAGGGACCCGATCGTCAGATGGACGTAACAAGATACATAGAAGCATGCCAATAAAATACTAAAAATAAATATCCAAAGGGTCGTCTAACCACCTATGTGAATGCACTTTGAGAACAACTTTCTAACACGTGGGCTTTCTGGCCAAAATGAGATTGGCATGATTCTCTCGGAGAATCAGGGGCCTAAAAAGTATGACGTATTTTGAACGTCAGAGGCCTCCTGTAGATAATATATAGGGGTCATCTGACCGCGCATCTCCGGCGGAGCGTACGGGTTACACAAGGAAAGTGCAAAGGAGCCCAAACGCCTTACTCGTTGTCCTCCCCATCCTATGCTCTAAGCATGTCATATCCATGACACGATGAGACCTCTAATAACTGCCAAGTCTTCTAATATATCTCTATTAGCAGTTATTTTCTATCGTACGTCCCATACATACTGATGATCAGTCAATGAGTAAGTCCGTGATCTATATGAGACTCATAATTCGTGTAAGAAATATGTCACGGCTAAATAAAATATAATGATACCTCTAAATCATATAGTGGTCTCGTAAAACTAGGTCGACATGCATAATATATAATAAAGACAAAATACGATATCACCGTCGTTACACCCAAGTTATTCTTGGACGCGCAGTTTATATAACAGTTAAAATATATGAACTAAATGACAAAAATAAAATACATGCACCATATGGAATATAAATCATAGTACAATGACAAGGTATACTTGTCTGGCAAAAAAGCTGCGTAGTGTAAGCGTCCAGATGTCAAGCACAAGGGATCAAAAACTATGGCCTCTGAATGAACGTCTCCGGATGCTAAAATAAACATTACCAATGTTACCAGAATAAGCGAGATAGCTAGAAAACACTACCCTTTCGTCCAATTTGGACACAGGGGCAAAACGATAATTTCGGGTCAAAGCGGGTCCACATGTGGGGCCACCTTGCACCAAAAAGCATGCCAGAGGTAAAGGTCTATAAATAGGACAAATTATAGGTCAAACAAATTCTAAACAATGATACGAACTCAACGGTATATCCAATTTTGAATTCCGGTGAGCCGATCACAAATTCGCCCTTAAAGTCAAACCGTGAGGCCCGCGAATAGGCGGCTTGGTCAACTGTCTCAGAATTACGTGAAACTTGGGTCACAGGACCAGCGTGATACCACGAATCCAATGACGTAAGTTTTGTCGTATTTCGACGAGCGTACACAAAATATGGTAGTGTTTTATAAAAGTCGTGATATGGAGACTTTTTACGGATACGGGTTGATTCCGACATGCACACACGTCCGAATCAGCTTCTGCGAAAGCACACACGTTAGGATATACCATACGTACCTTTCAGTACAATTGGTATATGACGAAGTGGTCCCGTTTGGCGGAGCGCACTCCGTATCACAAAATTATAGTTTTAAAAAAATCAAGTTTTTGGTCATTTTGGAGGTCGAATAATTTAACACATAAAATAAATTAATAAAAACTAAAAGAACAAAAATATTCTCGGTTATATTAAAAAAAAATCCTTCAATTAGATTTTAGAAAATATTAAACAGGTTGATGGCAAATTGGGTGTGAACATGGAGGTTTGGTTCAAAATTCTGGACTATTTTTGGTCAATTTTTCGGCCAACTTTCGGTCGATTTTTCGACCAATCTAGGGCACGAAAACTCGTCCCACTTGAATAAAAATCCTAGAGGTTTAGGTTGTGAACGTACACGGACAAACCGCTCGCAAAAAGAATCAAAGATGAAGAAGATACATCACCTTGAAGATGGGGTCGGAGTGGTGTTGCTGCACGCGTGCGCGCCCGTTGATCGGCGGCGGACAACGGCTGCTGGCGGCTGTGACAGTGGTCGCCGGTGGTCGGGTGGCTAGGGTTAGGGTTTTTATGTTTTGTAATATATATATATATATATATATATATATATAGGGAGGAGAGAGAGAGTTGGCCGCGGGGGGGGGGGGGGGGGGTGGGGTGGGGTCTGTGTGTTTGGTTTGCTGCGAGGGTGGTTTAGGATTAGGTTTTAGGTTAGGTTTTATAATAGGAATTAGGGGTAGGTTTAGGGTTAATGGTTTTAGGTTTTGTAGGTTTTTGTTTTTAATGTTTTTTTTTTCATTTCTTTTTCTTTTCTTTTTCTTTTATTTTTATTTTTATTTTTATTTTTATTGTTATTGTTATTGTTATTATTATTATTATTATTATTATTATTATTATTATTATTATTATTATTATTATTATTAACCATATATTTATTTATATATATTTATTTACTTATATAGATGAGGTTATAAAATCCAAAAATAATATTTGCACACAAAATAAATTCTAGAAAATTACTTTGTAAAGCTTTAATAAAATACTACACCCAAAATATTTTATAAAAATATTTTATAATTAATAATTAGACATTTATCTAGTTATATAAATCAAATAACTGTATTATCTAATTAACTAAGTAAATAACTAAATGGTTATCCACAAAATAGGTTAATAGTAAATAATATGCACATCTATAAAAAAGAAAAAATGCCTAACTTGGCACAAAAATTATGGGCTACTAATTATAGAAAAGTTAGAATTGGAAAATAACCACAATAAAATTGTATATATAAATATCTAAATATTTAACAATTAATCTATGGTCGTTACACTAATATCATACTAACACCAAGGGATCGAATTTGTGTGCCACGAAAAGATCCTACAGGTAGTTTCTCCTGTGTAGGCTACTTTCTATGAAGGACGATACAGATTTTGGGGCCATCCTATATTATTAATGTCTAAACCACGGTGAAGTATCCTAATAAAATTATTGAATTTTAATTGATTTTAAAATAATCTTAAACAAATACAAGAAATACAAAATACACATAAAATACTTTTTTTTTTGGGTGAGGGGGTTTACAACAAGGGAGTATGTTTGTGAGTGACAGAAATATCCGGTGCCTAGGTTGCCTTGTCAGGTCAAGAGTACAAAGATTTATTAGAAAATAAGGGCTATTGTTGTGCTCCAATTATTGTAATAGAGGTAAGATGTACCAAGGGTTTAAATTAAAGAACCAGTCTACAAAACTCTAATTTCTAATTCTTAGACAACCTGAAACTAAACCAAAATTCTTTTCATACCAAATCTACCTAAATTTTTTGAGGGGGTTTACAGGGGGGTTCGGTTCCTTTTCTCTCTCCCTCACTCACTTCGCCTTCTTTCTCTCTTTTACTGCTTTTTGTTGTTGTTGTTACTTGCTGCTGCTGCGGCTACTGCTTTTTGATGCTGTCGCGGCTGCTGGTGCGGCACCGCCAGCCACACCCCCCGTCGACCACCTTCCGTCGATGATTCCTCTACATGATTTAATAAATTTTGATATCTCGATATTGCGGACTAAATATTTATACTTTGAGCACATGATTTAAATTTTGAATATTGGAGATTGAATCAACGATTTAAATTTTGAGGAAAAAAAATATAGAACTCTAAACATGAACATTGATGGATTGAACTCAAATTTTTATAGTTTGATGATTTAAATTAAAAGTTAAATGTTGATTGTTGGATCATCTATTTAAAATATTGAGGATGAAAATTGAATTTAAAATTTGAAGAGTACAAAATTCATAAGTTGAAAATAGGAATAAGATTTGATTAGAATTGTTTATTATTCAAAGTCTAGAGGAGATTATGATAGTTGTAAATTGTGATGTGGGATGTCATATAGATTTGAATAAGATTTGGATATTGTTATTTAAATTTTTGGAAGAGATTGCGATTGACTTGCCTTGTATATGAATGTGAAGGATATATCAAATTATGCCTTATTTTTAATTTTGAGGACGAAATTCTTTTAAGCTGAGTAGATTGTAAACTCCCTCACAAAAAAGGCATTTTGTGTGTATTTTGTATTTCTTGTATTTGTTTTAGATTATTTTTCAAATCAATTAAAATCCAATGATTTTATTAGGATACTTCACCGTAGTTTAGACATTAATAATATAGGATGGCCCCAAAATATGTATCTTCCTTCATAGAAAGTAGCCTACATAGAAGAAACTACCTGTAGGATCTTTTCGTGACACAGAAATTCGACCCTTGGTGTTAGTATGACATTAGTGTAACGACCATAGATTAATTATTAAATATTTAGATATTTTATATATACAATTTTATTGTGGTTATTTTCCAATTCTAACTTTTCTATAATCAGTAGCCCATAATTTATGTGCCAAGTTAGGCATTTTTTTTTATAGATGTGCATATTATTTACTATTAACCTATTTTGTGGATAACCATTTAGTTATTTACTTAGTTAATTAGATAATACAGTTATTTGATTTATATAACTAGATAAATGTCTAATTATTAATTATAAAATATTTTCATAAACTATTTTGGGTGTAGTATTTTATTAAAGCTTTACACAGTAATTTTTTAGAATTTATTTTGTGTACAAATATTATTTTTGGATTTTATAATCTCATCTATATAAGTAAATAAATAAATATAAATAAATATATGGTTAATAATAATAATAATAATAATAATAATAATATAATAATAATAATAATAATAATAATAATAATAATAATAATAATAATAATAATAATAATAATAATAGTAATAATAATAATAATAATAATAATAATAATAATAATAAAAGAAAAGAAAAAAAAACAAAAGAAAAAAAAAGAAAAGAAAAAGAAAAAGAAAAAGAAAAAGAAAAAGAAAAAAATATTAAAAACAAAAACCTATAAAACCTAAAACCATTAACCCTAAACCTACCCCTAATTCCTATTATAAAACCTAACCTAAAACCTAATCCTAAACCACCCCCGCCGCAAACCAAACACCCAGAACCAACCCCACCCCCCCCCCCCCCCCCGCGGCCAACTCTCTCTCCTCCCTATATATATATATATATATATATATATATATATATATATATATATATATATATATATTACAAAACATAAAACCCTAACCCTAGTCACCCGACGACCGATGACCGACGACCACCGCCGCAGCAGCCGCTGTCCGCCGCCGATCAGCGCGCTCGCGGTTTGTCCGTGCAGCAACACCACTCCGACCCCATCTTCAAGGTGACGTATCTTCTTTATCTTTGATTCTTTTTGTGAGCGTTTTGTCCGTGTACGTTCACAACCTAAACCTCTAGGATTTTCATTCAAGCGGAACGAGTTTTCGTGCCCTAGATTGGTCAAAAAATCGACCGAAAGTAGGCCAAAAACTGACCAAAAATAGTCCAGAATTTAGAACCAAACCTCCATGTTCACACCTAATTTGCCATCAACCTGTTTAATATTTTCTAAAATCTAATTGAAGGGTTTTGTTCTCAGTATAATCGAGAATATTTCTGTTCTTTTAGTTTTTATTAATTCATTTTATGTGTTAAATTATTCGACCTCCAAAACGACCAAAAATTTGATTTTTTAAAACTACAATTTTGTGATACGGAGTGTGCCCCGCCAAGTAAATATAGGGTCATCATGACTCGCGTCTCCAGCGGAGCGTAAGGCCTGCATAGAAAAAGTGTAAAGTAGCCCAAATGACTCGTGTATATCCTCCCCACCCAAATGACTGTCCGGATCGTATCCATGACATGACACGTTCAGTTCCTCACAACTAAGTCTAATGAATGCATCGTAACACAATAAATATGACTAAGCTAACACATGTCCCTTACGCCTCGGGAGCGACCCGAATACGAGGATCCGTGCCCTCTCACGCGTATCACACATATGTGTATGTACAAAGTATGTGTCAAGGTCATGGATATATTAAAATAACTCATAAATATATGGTGGTCACATAACTCTAGGTCAATATGCATAATGAATAAAATAAAGACGGCGCAATCCGCCGTTGCATCCAAGTCTATTTTGGACGAGCAGTTTTTTAGAAAATAATTAAGTAAATAAGTAACATCAATGCAACATGCTATACAAAATATAAATAAACAATCATCATGACAATGCATACTTGCCTGGCAGTTATCTGGTGCTGAAACAATGCAAGACAACATGGTACAACGAACCAAAAAATAGAGGAGCAGCAAAAACGTCTCTGGATGCTGAAACAGACATCATCAATGTTTCTAGAATGAGTGATATAGCTAAAAAATACTACCATTTCATCCAATTTGAACGCAGGGGCAAAACGATAATTTTGGACCAAAGCGAGATCCTCATGTGGAACACTTTGCACTGAAATATGTGCCAAGGATAAAAATCTCTAAATGAGATAAATTATAGGTCAAACAAATTTTAAACGACGATACGAACTCAACGGTATGTCCAGATTTGGATTCCGGTGAGCCGATCACAAAATTGCTCGTCAAGTCAAACTGTGGGGCCCACGAATAGGCGGTTCGGTAAACTATCTCGGAATCGCACGAAAGTTGGGTCACATGATCAATGTGATACCACGAATCCAATGGAGCAAGTTTTGTGGAGATTTGACGAGCGCACACAAAGTATGGTGGTTATTTGTAAAAGTTGCGATACAGGAACTTTTTACCAATACGGCTTGATTCCGGTGCGCACACACACGTCCGAATTAACTTTCGCGAAAGCCTCCACATCCGGTTATATCATATGCCCATTTTGGCGCAATTGGTACGTGACCTGGTGGTCCCGTTTGGCGGGACGCACTCCGTATCGCAAGATTTTAATATTTTACAAACAGATTTTTAGTCGTTTTGAAATAAGAATAATTTAACCAACAAAGCAAACTAATTAAAACTAAAAAAATAGTAAAAATCTTGGTTATATTGTGAATAAGTTCTTTCAATTCTATTTTGAAAACAATGAACAGGTTGGTGGCAAATTGGGCATGAACAAGAGTGGTTGGATTAAATTTCTGAACTGTTTTCGAATAGTTTCTTGGCCAACTTTCGATTTTTCGATCAATCCAGGACACGAAAACTCGTCCATCTTGGTGTGAATCCTAGAGGGTCATGCTGTTAACGAGTACAAAGAAGCCGTTCATGAAAAGAATGAGAGAGGAGGAAGATATGTTACCTCGAAGTGGGGCTCACGGGGTAGGCTGCTGCGTGCAGTTGTTGGGCGGTCGGTCGACGCTGCGACGGGGATCCTGCGGTCCCCGGTGGTGAGGTAACAGCGCAGTGGTCGGGACTCGAGTTAGGGTTAGGGTTAAATTTTTTTTTATTATGAGGAATGTGTGTTTATATAGGAGGAAGCTAGGGTGGTTGGCTGCTCCTGGGCCGCGGGTCTGGAGATCGAGTTTATATAGGTGTTATATATAGGTATGGACGATGGGGATCTGAATATGTTTGTACATCTATGAGAGATGGTGATACTTGTTCCGCTATGTATTTGAAATAAGAAGTAAATGCAAGATGGATGGCTGTATTTAATTCATGGAGAGATAAAAAGGATTGGATTATAATTGTTGATATGCATGAGTGATTCTCCTTTATTCATATTGATTTCTTATATGTGTTCTGATAGATTATTATATATATGGGAGTAGAACTAAGATGTGGGATGACGTTGATAGGATATAGAGGAGAGAGAAAATATGGAATAGAAAGATGGATTTGTTGCTGAGCAAATAAAAATTTGCTAAATATTCATAAGAGATTAGGATTGTCTTTAAATTACTAGTAGTGGAATATCTTATCATTTACTTATTTAAATATTACTTTTGTTATTTATTTTAAATCTTTGTTTATAAGTCAGTATTAAATGGGATAAACTTACCTATAAGTTATTTAATCAAAAAGAAAATTTATTTTCTATTTAGCTAAATAAATAATTAAAAAAAATCCAACCATTTAAAAAATTAAATTAAAATTTTTAAATTATGAGGTTTACAATCTACCAAACTTACAAGAATTTGTCCTCGAAATTAAAAATAAGGCATAGTTCCAAAATCAGAGAAGGGAAAATGGTAGGGAAAAGCACGAATTATCGTACCTCAAACTTGGAATGGAGAGAATTTAAATCATTCATTAAATTGTAAGGGTCGGTCTGGTCTGCCTTATGCAAGATGATATGGCACTAATAAGTTTTAATATAAGAAGAACTTACACAAGGAATTTAGGACACGAAGGGTACGATAGAAGAGATGAGTAACCCAAGAGAGAGAGGTGTTGATTAGGAAGGATAATACTACTACTGCTACTCGTGTCATCAATCCGCTATGTGGGTATGCCATCTAGTTAAAATATCAACCATATCCTTATAGGTGCAATAGACTTACCCACCATACGGTCCTCCGAAGATTTGACCGAAGAGTTACCAAGCAAAGAAATAAGTTGTTGCCATTGGTCCAGAGTTATTTTTGGAACACCGCCTGCACCATCATCTGCCATACGTGTCTGTGCCGCAGTCATCGTACTACGTCCTGCCACCACCGCACGTACCTCCGTACCCTGTCCACGTCCACCACCAGCCGTGTGTTTGCCATCACGTCCGCGGCCAACCCCTCGTCCGTTGCCACATGGTCTATCTTCCCACCAATCCGGAAAGCCATGTTTCTCGAAGCAAGTGGCTTCTTCATGTCCGTTGCATTTGCAAAAATTGTAAAGCGACTCCGATTTATCCCGAGCATCCAAACGAGATGGTCCACGGTTAACAGAAGGAGTTTTAACTGCAAGCGCCATAACCTCGTCCAGTTCAGAGAAGGCTTGTGTGGACGTGCGCAATCGTTCCTCCTGTAGCATGGATTGATAAGCACGCGCCAAAGTAGAAAACGAATCTTGTGCCAATAAAGTCGAGCAGACTTTGCCATAGAGTTCATGATTGATCACATAAAGAAACTGATGAAAGCGCTCCTCATCAATCCATTTCTGCAGCTTCTTTGGGATATCACACGTACATTTGCTGCAACTGCATGCCAGAATAGGTTCATAAGTCCCCAACTCATCCCAAATAGTCTGCAATTGGCCGAAGTAGTTGACCACGGACATGGATTTTGTTTGGCGATACTCAGCCAACGAATGTTTAATTTGTTGAATTCTAGCGCCATTTATCATGTTAAATCGGTCCTTGAGCGAATCCCACAGCGGTTTTGCCTCCTCAAAGTAGGGTATCGTCTTCTTCATCGAAGCGTCAATAGTGTGCAAAATCTATTGCACAAGCATCGATTAGACACATTATCAATCATCTAATTTGTTATTATCCGTAGGTTTATCGATAGACTTGTCAATAAACCCAAATTTTCGTTGAGTCCGTAGAGAAAGCCGAATAGATCTCGACCATTCCTTATAATTTTTTCCATGAAACACCACTTTCTTAATTGTATTACCCGGATTGTCATTAGAACTAAGGTAATACGGGGAGGTGGGACCGATCCTTGTTGTCGCCGCCACCGACGTAGAAAACTCGTCGCCGCCGCCACCGTTCGTCTTACCGCCGGTCGAAGGGAGACTCGTCGCCGCCGCTGTGGAGAAAAAATCGTTGTCATTGTCGTCGCTATTGGAAAAGAAATCGTGCCATAGCCGTCATGCTCTGATATCATGTGAAGAAGTAGTATGAGAGAATAATCTAGGTCTTTCATTCATCATGATATTACATATTTATACATTCACATATCAACTTGGTCCTAAGTCACATGGGTCAATTACCATATATACAATTTGTAAACTCCCTCGACCAGATTTTATTAAAATAGGATTAGTTTTGACTAACTAGAATTTTTGCAACTTTTTAAAAATTTATTTATTATATATTCTATTGATTGTGCACCTGTCCATTACACAATTAACTAGGGCACTACACTAGCTATTAACCCTAAACAAAATCCACATACCTACCCTAGACTTGTTAGACTACTTTTTCTGTATTTTGTGCAACTCCCAGATACCTTATTTGGTGCTTCGTTTTAGTCGCACAAATATCGTTACAGACGTACGTAATTATTTTCTATTTAATTTCCTGCTCTTTACCCATCTCTGTACCCTAGGAATTTGAGGACCAGTAGGCACCTGTTTTGCCCAAACAAAAATACGATAATATTCTACTCTAATTATACTACAATTAGTGTATTGACACCGTAGAAAAATTATGACCCTAACTGCCTCTAAATAATTAGTGAACACCGTGCGCAGTATTTATTAATTAATAAATACGGTGACCTGTATCCCCTAAAGAATCAGACCCTGACTCTGCCCAGATTCACCCCCACACTTCCCAAAAACATTTCCCCAGCTATTTCCCTCATTTTTGTACAAATCAGTATTTCGGGGAATCAGTATTTTAAATCAGGCAAATTACGAAATTACGCAAAATACCAACTTTGGGACTTTTATGCAATTTATGAAAGTTCAAGGGTTTTTATGCAAAAATGCATGTGAGGTGGCATAACCACATTGGCTAGCAACCCTAAACCCTGCATGTGGCACAAAATATCCAGAAAAATCTGCTGAAAATATCCTAAAAATATAAAATTACCAAAATACCCCCAAACTTCCCTTTATTTACCAAAATGCCATTGACCCTAACCCCTATAAAACCCGACCCCCCCTATTCCCGGACTCCTCACAGCCACCACCAGCCACCGCCTCCGACCCAACCTCCGGCGAAGCCCTCGCCACATCCCTCCCCTTCCCTCCGACCACTGCCACCCCCTCCGGCCACCTCCTCCGCCGTGGGCAGCCCCCGCAACCCCAAACTCCCAACAACACCACCCACAGCCACCACCACCCGAACCACTTCCCCCACCGCCTCCGGCCACCGTGCACCGCCACCACCCCCACCATTCGACTCGCCACCCTTCCCTCCACCGGACCACCACCCCCTTACCGCCCCACGACGCTCCCTCCGGCCGCCCTCACCTCCACAGTGCCCCGACCCAGCTCTCGACTACACCACTACCCTCACCTCCGACAGCCTCCAGCCACCGCCACAGCCGTCATGGACCTCCGCCACCACCACCAACCTTA
Source organism: Iris macrosiphon (assembly GCA_036927795.1). Lineage (NCBI taxonomy): Eukaryota > Viridiplantae > Streptophyta > Magnoliopsida > Asparagales > Iridaceae > Iris > Iris macrosiphon. Next base: position 277,441,271 of record JAYESA010000004.1, on the reverse strand, counting down.
CCACCACTCCTCCCTCCGTCGAACCCTCCGCCTGAACCGCCGCCTCCGCCACTGCTCCGCCGCCGGCAGCCCCCGCAAGCTGTTGCAGCTGCTGCTGCTGCTAGCAGCCACTGCTGCTGTTGTTGCTCCTCCGGCCACCTCCGGCCGTCCCCGCCGTCGTCCTTCCGCCGTCGACGACCCCTAGGTCCCACCTGTCAGAAGGTATACCCCACCCCTCTCCTTTATACGTATATACACTCAATTTTATATATGTATGTATATGTGTATATAAATATGTATAAATATGTGTATATATGTATATTTATATATATATATATGTTTATATATATAATATTATATATATTATATATTATTATATACTGTATAAATACAGTGTATTTATACAGTATATTGTATATTATTATCACATATATATTATTATTATATATAATATATAAGTATATATACATATGCATATAGTTATATATAACATATTTATTTATATGTTATATATTATTATTATGTAATAATTATTAATATGTATATATGTATTTTAATTCTATTTTACTTATATATATATATATGTATTCATATATTTATATGAATATTATGTATATTTATATGTATATATATAACATATTATATATATGTTATATTATTACTATTATATTTATAGTATATATGTATGTATATATACTATGCATTTTCTTTTATTTATTTATTTATATGCACTTATTTATATATATATTATTATATATAATTATTATCATAGTACTGGATATACAGTACATATATTATGTATATATATATTTATATTATCTGTGCTGGATAATACAGCCTACATATATATGTAAATTTACAATTCTTGCACTGACTTTCAATTTATTATATTTATATATATATTATCTATATATATCATATAGTACTATATAAATACAGTACCTAAGTTATATTTAAATTCTGTACTGTCATTTTATTTTATTATTATATATATTATATGTATCAGTGGATATACCCTGATTATTATATTATTACGTATCAGTGGATATACCCTGATTATTATATTATTATATATCAGTGGATACACCCTGATAATATTATATTACTATATATAACAGTGGTTATACCCTGCTAATATATATATATTTACATTCCTGCATTTTCTTTGTTTTATATATATATGTTATATATATATCTACTATATACTATATCTATATGATATATATATATTACATAAGTATGAATATACTTTTATATTATACCCTGATAATCACCAACCTGTATGTTTTAACAGAACCCAACTCCAGCACCACCAGTGACCCCCTGTCACAAGCACCCTCAACCCTGACTGTGAGATCAGGTTTTCAGTACTATCAGGGAGTAGGCAAGTATACCTTGCCAAGTTTATTGTTTAAATTCAAATATTGTTATATGCTCTTGTTTCTGAGTACCTGAGACTGCCTCGGGTACAGTCAACTGATACTTTGACATTTAGCATAATTAGCTTAGTCGTACAGACTCAACAACAACTGTGAGGATATCCTGATATTCTCCTAGACCGTATCACGGGAACACGCAACAAGGTTGCAATACATATTAGGATGCGAGCTGCGTATTTGACTAGCTACCAATACGTGTGACCCGCATCACGGATTAGCATAAATAAGGAAAACTAGGACTTGACATTTAGTTACATTGGGATGGAAAAGATAACTGGTAGACGTATGGGACACCCCCCTCCTTAAATGTTTTATACCTTCGTACCATGATGGTCGATTGCAGAGTGCCCTTGAGTCAGGGGGCATATGACACATATACTAGCCAGTCACCACGATTGGTGAACTACGTCAGCATATGTCTAGCCGACACATTTCCATGCGTACTACAAGGTCTTTACTTGCATTTCACATAGATGGTTAGCACCCTGTATTTATTTATTTTGTTCAGTACTTACATACATGGCATGTCATTTTCTGTATCTTGTTATGTCCCACTGAGGACCTGGTTCCCTGCCAGATCTTGACGAGGCTTTCTACCCCACGGTATACGGACCTGATCAGGAGGCTAGATGTGCTACCGAGGAGGAGCTAGAGGAGACACCCTCAGAGTATGCCTGACCCTAGAGACTTGCCACCAGGAGATGGAGATGTTTTGCTCAGATAGACCCTACTTAGTCTATCTGATTTTTCTGTGCTATTATTAGTTTTGTAGTGGGCTTGTACCCACCAGTTGTGTACTTTATCAGACTCAGTTTTTATATATATTCAGCACTTAATTCCCTGACATTTTATTGTGGATGAGATAGATTTACCTGTTTTACACTTGTAGAATTTTAGGACAGCGTAGCACATTCCTTTGGGTCCATTCGAAATGGATTAAACCCTTAGTGACGTGTCAGCTGGCCAGTGACACGTGGCCTAGTTCCTGACATTTTGGGACTGGGGCGTGACACAATTTAATCATACAATTTAATCCCAATACATGACATACATAAATGTATAAAATATTTTTTTATAAAATATTAATAATTATTTGCTTTTTGATATCCAAAATTTCAATACATGGAAACCGACCGATATCAATACTGCGTAGTAGTACATTATTCAAAGATGCCAGTGCTAGCTTTATGCAATTTTGGTTTGACATATCTTTTATTGTTGCTTGACTTGTGTCAAAGATCCAAGGTGTCTAAATTGACGGGCGGTCCGGAACCAGACACGGGCCTGACTCGGTCCGGATCGGCCCGGATCCGGTCAACGGACCGGTCCGTCCATGTCCATTAGCCCCCACGAGTTCGGACTTGGTCGGTGGAGCCGACCCGCTAGTCCGGTCCGGCCTGATTTTTGCTCCGTTCGGACCGGTTCATATTTAGTCGACCCGGTTGGTCCGGCCTGGTCGGTCTGGTTCGGCCGGTTAAATTTTTTTTTTTTTAGAATATATTCCTTGAGGGGTATTTTTACCAAAATATTTCCGTTTTAGTGACAGTTTTTTTAGAATATATTCGGTGTCCTCGGTAGCATCAAAATCTTGTTTTAGTACAGGTTCAAGGATGCTAAACAAGAAGAGTAGTCGGTTGCTGCCAGATATTTTGGAAGCTTGTGTCTGTATTCAAGATTCGACCCGTGCTGAAAAAAGAACTTAAGACTCAAGAGATAAAAGTGCTGATATCGTAGGACTGGACTTTGAATCTCTTACTATAGATGACGTTACTGAAGGAGGAGCTGAGAAAAAAATTTCAACGAAAGACGGACGGCGAAATTATTTTAAAAGACTTGTACATTTTTTACAAGCTTTATGCAAATAAAATATCATTTACAAGTTTATATTTTTTTGGTTACTTAATGTTATAATACATTTATAATTTAATTGTTATTAATAAAAAAAATTATGCTTTTTCTTACTTAATGTTGTTAGTTGTTTACATTTAACTTCTTTATGTCTATATAAATCACTTCTTTATATACTTATAGATTTATATTTAAATTCAAAAAATAGATTTATACATTTTTTTATAAGTTATTAAATTTTTTTTAAAAAATTATTCAACTTAAAATATTTAGCTTTTAATTTATAGTTAAAGTTATATAAATATTGATATAAAGAAATTAAATAAATTTTCTAACAAATAAATTTATAAATTTCAAATTATACTTAACATATAACTTATAAATTTTAAATTATACTTAACATAACTTATAAATTTTAAATAAATTTATACTTAAAGTTATATACTTAAACTTATATAATTTTTTTTTAACAAATAACTTATAAATTTTAAATAAATTTATACTTAAATTTATACTTAAAGTTATATAAAAAAATTTATAACAAATAACTTATAAATTTCAAATTATACAAAAATAATTTAGTAACAAAAAACCTATAAATTTTAACTTGAATTTATTAACATATAACTTATAAGTTATATCATATAGATTATATATAAAAATATATATACAAAACTATAAAAAAAATTAAAAAAATTGGGCCAGACCGGTCCGACCGTAAACCGGCCCGAACCTAGACCGATTCGACCCGATCATCCCTTGACCGGAACATAGACCCGAATTGGGCCGAAATTGTTTATGACCGGACCGGCAGTCCACCTCTCCACTCGGGTTGAGTCCGGTCCGGACCGGACCCGGTTGACCTGGGCCGGCACCATGATCTGAGACCTTTGCAAACAGGTGAAGTTGTATTTGGGTTTGTTGGAATGGGATTATTGAAGATAGGATAAAGTGGATTTAGTACTTTAAACAAAGGAGAGCGACCTCTCCTATCCTATCCTATCCTATCCTATCCTATCCGATCCGATCCGATGTGGGACTAAAGTTTTCTCGTTTTCTCCATATTAAATCACATAGAATAGAAATGTATATGTTGCTCCAACAAGCACCACATCCACATCCAGCACCACTCTACCAATGCAACCTTGTCTAGTGTCCACGTGATACATGATAGAGTTCACATTATGGTTCAATACTTGGTTTAACTGGTATGTATTCATTAGTAGTCCATGTTATCAAGGATATTATGGAAGATGGTTCCACCTCAGAGCAAAGAGCTGAAGCATGTATGCTACTGGACTTGCTGGCGACTTCCGATTTTGGAATCGATTTACACACATAATGAAACTGGTGTTAGGGATTTCACATGAATTGTCACAAGTATTGCAAAGAAAACAACAACAACGAGGCAATCATGCAACGTTTCAAAAGACAAGAACCGCATCAGATGTAGTTTCTAGGAATTACATACCAAAACATTAATTATATATATTTTCTAGGAATTACTGAACAAAACATTTACATCCACTTGCATCTTAACATGGTTTAGTGGATTAAGTTATCTTGATTATAGGATCTTGAAAAATGCTTCAGCTGCACAATATTGTAGGCGGAGAATGATTAATCCCTCGCAATGTGTCTCAAATTATAAATAAAGTGTTTACCGTGAAATCTATTTTTCATAGTGCTTGAATTCACTTGCGCTTGTTTGATTGTCCTCCATTCTTTTGGCTTTCTCTACTTGTTTTCTCTTTAGACCAGACATCGCGAAACTATTTTAATGAACTAGTTCCATGTGTTTGAATCAAGGTTCGCAATATCGATATTAGAATTGGTATCGGACCATTCCTATGAGTATCATGATCGCCCGTAATAACAGCATTTTCGGATCATAATATCCGACTTTTTGGTATCAGAAAGCAAATTATTACTAATTAGAAAATATATTTTTATACATTTAGACATAATTTTAAGTATTTTTAGTGTTGTTTCATAGTAGTTTTGAAATTGAAAGAAATAGTAGTCATCATTGCCGATTTGTTTACCTGCGATAGATAAATTTTTTTCTTTTACATGCTTTTACAACCTTACTATGCTTTTACACCCTTGATGATTAGCCTTTTCGTTTAATTTTCTTTGCTGAATTGGCCGAAAAACAGACCTCCAATGTCGGTATCGGTTAGTATCGAGTATCGATCGGTATCAGATCGGAACATGCCAAACTATATCGACATCAGTATCAGCCGATACTGCAAATTATGATTTGAATTGACATCTCACTTTGTGAATTTCGTGGTCTAATAGGTGCTTTAGACAATGGGTGGTTTGGGAAACCTTCAGGCATCCAAGAAGTACTAATTTAAACTGGGGGCAAGAACACGAGGGCTCTGTATGGTGTATGCTTAGTAAGCTTTCCTTGATGTTCTCGCAAGTGCTTCCATCTAATATACTCTTTTCAGTGTAGTGTTGCAATCAGCCAGCTGACCCAAGGGTCGGAACAGGGAACAAGGAAGAGGAGAGCAATGGGCTTCAATACCTTGACACAAAAGCTTTGCTAAAGGGTTACAGACGTGGAGCATTGAGACTTCATGTTTGTTCTTCATTTAAGTGTTTCATGTTTGTTCTTCATTTATAGGATGCCGTACTGTACCTTGAGCTTTGTACTCCATTTAGTTTGTTTTCGTATTCTGAATAAATATAAAAGGAAGTTTTGTTTTTAAGGTTGTTCGGTCAATCTTAGCTTTGTAAAGCTTGTGGTGATGAATTAATGATTAATAGTGAAGATACCAAGATCAAGTCAAAGAACATACACTGTAGCATTGTGACTCTTTTGTTTCAAGACTGGCACAACAAATTAGATTGAAGATCAATGATTGTTAGCAAATGCATTCTCAAGGGTGGAACCATAATTGGATCTGATTGTAACAGTATTTTCTTCTTCTTCTTCTTCTTCTTCCTTGGTCAAATCTACCAGTATTTAAAAGGGAAGAAGAAAATAATAATATTTAAACAGAAGATTAACCAATATACAAGACAGGCCAGAATATACTTCCCTACTCTTAATTTTATTTGTCCTCGTCATATATATTTCATTATTTGGGATTATACAAATAATAAAGGAGCCCAAAGTAGAGAACTATATTTAAAGAGAAAATAGTAAGAAAAATACTATCATCTTATCCCAAACTTTTTTTTACAGACTTCTCGTAGTAGAAACAGCTAGAAAGAATTGATAAATCAGTTTCAGTAAAATCAGAAAGCATAAAAGAAAGCCAAGCTAGTTATTGTATTCCCTCATGCACACTGCTGATGACTTTTAAGTAGAGCAGCATGATGTCTTCTGGTTGACAGGTTGTCCCCTGATTTGCACTGTAGGAGGCCTTGCGTTGTTCATCGCTGGTTGGCTCGCCATCCTGACATCAGAAAATAAATACATGACTACTTTAAATGAATAGCAAATATGATTGTGGAATCATCTAAGCCCTCAAATTATGATGCAGTAACCACAAACCTGTTCTTGATGTCAGCAGCCATGGCCATGAAGGCCTGCTCCACATTAGTTGCATTCTTGGCACTAGTCTCCATGAACGGGATCCCAATCTCATCAGCAAATGCCTAACATTGAGAAGAAAAATATATAACACATGCTCACCAAATTGCTAAAAGGACAAGTATATATGTATAAATTACCTTGCCTGTCTCGTACGATACAACTTTGTTTGCAGTTAGATCGCACTTGTTTCCAACAAGAAGCTTATTAACATTTTCATTTGCATAACGGTCAATCTCATTCAACCATTGCTTCACATTATTAAAACTTTCCTGGTCTGTCACATCATAAACCACCTGCCAAAACAAGATTACGGTAAAACTATATGGCTATAATGAACATCGAACAAGGAACAAAAAGTTGGTAGATAACTAAGGGATAAATTACAGTACATGTAAAACTTACAATAATCCCGTGAGCACCTCTATAGTAGCTGCTAGTGATTGTCCTGAAACGTTCTTGCCCAGCAGTATCCCACTGAGATAGAAATGATATGGGCAATCATAGTTAGCTTAAAATATAACACCTCCCTGCAAATTTAATCAGTTGAGATAACAAGATAATAAAGTTTGCATTTTATGGCTTTCTTACGATTGGGAAATTAATAAGGTTAAGGCAACAAGGTATACCATTATAAATAAGGGATAAATTGTTGGACACAAGTGTGATTCTAGGGCTATGGCTTGTGGAGAGAGACAATATCAAATATTTTGAGATAATGGCACAGCACCACGTTTTTTGCCTATCAATATAGATATCTAGCATATACATTATATGTAACAGTAGAGAGACCTTTAAGGACATACATCTCTTGTGTATACAATGGTTGACAGGCTTATTAGTGTCAAGCGAGTATATTTACCTATGGATACATATACCTGAGTATATTTACCTATGGATACATATACCTGACGATGTACATGTTTATTTTAAATAGAAAGTCCACATGCCTATAAATACATTTTTATGTATAAATAAGGATAGGAGGCCTTTATATGTACAAAAACTGTGTTGATGGACATGATGGACATTGGTATCACTATCATGTCAGAGTAGATGTGTATAATCATATCCCTCTCTGGAGAAACAGTTTCACTAAACTCAAATATCAATTTATTGACAATCAACCTGCCTCATGATGCATGAGATAACCAATTATGATGTAAATATATAGTTACTAAATACAATAATTTCCAGTAATGTGGTCAGGTAGTTTTTCAACAAGCTTTATTATTGTCCAGCCCCGATCTCCCGCAGGTAATCGGCCGTCCCCGCTAGGCGCGAATCACCGCGCCAGCGCTCCCGCGGGACGATCTTTTCCATACGGACGTGATGCCGCACGAGCACAAGTTGCGTTTGTGCAAGGCCATGATCCGAACATGCGATAAATATCTAAGCCACAAAGTCGCACAGATAGTCCGAATGCAGCAGAATAAGAAACGAACGGGCAATTGGTAACAAGTTCACAGAGTCGTCAATAGCGAAAGCAGTGAAAACACAAGTATAGAAGTAAAACAAGCACTTTATTGATATTGAACAAGTGTTACAGGCAGCGCTAGGCCGAGATTACAAATCGCTCAAGCCCTCTCTTTTTCTCTCTGAACAATAAAAGCGTGCCAAGTGGCTACATTCATGGAATGATGTATAGGCGATGTTCCAACATTATGTCTTGTATATGTGCTTCAGTTCCAGACGCAACGCTCCAAGGCTTCAGAGCGAACTCCACGCCTTAGCACGCACGAAGAAGGTTTCCGCAACGAACGAGGTTCTCCCGCACCCTGCAAGCAATCTGGTGGGTTATCAGTACATGAATGCACTGGTAGGGAGGCTTCTCGCCCGCTCGACAAATCCAAACACGTTATATAGGTTCTGTGCACCATCTATTAAGTTATCTTTTTTGTCTTGCCTTAGGATCAGTTTCATGGCATAATGAAAAGCCTAACTCGTGTGGCAGTGCGTCGTGCGATATAAGAGTAACACGACGAGACTTACCAACTTACCATTCGTCCTTCCCTGTCCAAGGAAACCAAGTTAAACCAAGCACGAGTATATACATAATGAAATCCAAGGAAAATGCATAAGCAAACACGAGTGTCATGAGCGAGGTTCTGTTTCAGATGCACGAGTTATACGGATACTCGGGTGTGTTGTAATGGATTGCTCAGGTTGTTCAAATTATGTATAGATGTCTTATACTCATAATCGTTCAGGTGTTTCAGACTACTGGATGTGATGCAATGACTCGCACGTGGATTGCCGCTAAGCAAGGATGAATTATCTATATGAACATGAGATCACTGGCTTAGCCATAAAGGACGATGCATAGTCTCGGACTGAGATGAGACGTAGCGCAAGAGTCATTGGGCGTTACCCATCATCCCGACCAAACATGAAGAGACTACCATAGATCATGGAGTCAGACGGGTTATCCAAGTGTAGGATGCACTACCAAGGGTCTGACTACTGAATATATTGCATCGCCCCAAACCGGAGAGCATCATACCGATTTGGTCACGCAATACCCATATTCCTCCTAGGACGGTACGATCCCGGTGCCCCGATGATCGTTCGAAGAATCCATGTTATTACCTCGTGTACGAGTTGTCCGTGACCATGCAATTCCAGGATTTCATATTTACGAAATTCATGACATGACATGTTAATTCTTGATTCTTGATTCTTGTTCAGAACGAGTATGCTCTACGAGCTGTGATTCTTGGATTATTGACATGGTGCAAATCCCCTGGTTCGAAAACTGCCTTGGCGACCTAACGGTCCCGGATTCTTTCAGGTTTATACTTGCACGGAACGACTATTAGATAGCCTTCCAGGGAGAACTAAATGAATGCATGACATGGATAGTGTTTCCAGGATCGTTGCATGAATTAATTGAATCGATGCAACGAGTACAAGTTATCATATAAGCAGGCAAGCAATGCATGTGTTAACATAAGCATAAGAAAACGAGCGGTATAGTCTACTTTAGGACATAAGCCTTTAAGTTTGCACGGTCTAAGGGGTAGTGCGAGGAGTGAAGCCGTACAGGGACATATCGAGCGACATAATCTAGGGGACGAGCAGTGTAAACAAGTGAGCAGTGCACTACGGAGAGCAGTGTAGTCAAAGGCGCGCCTTGCTCCTAGGCGCAGGGGCAGCGCCTCAGGGCACTCCAGGCGAGGCGCAATTCTTAAGGCGCACCTAAGGCGCGCCTAGGTGCGCCTTTTTCGAGCGCCTTGGAATAGCTAAGGCGCGCCTAGGCGCGCCTTGAAAATCTTGTGAAAAAATAACATGTTTAGACTATTTTTTTAACTGTTGTACTGTTTTTAGACTATTTTTTGAACTGATGTACTTTTTTTTTATTGTTCTCTCTCACTCACTCAATTCAAAGTGATTGCAACCTAGACATGGGAGAATTTGAAGCATATGTTTATCAATGTAGAAATCCGATGTGAATATATATATATATATATATATAATTTTTGCACCTCGTGTCGCTCGGGAGCGCGCCTTAAGTGCGCCTTGCGCCTCGGACGATTTGGACCCTTTGCGCCTTGAGTGCGCCTTGCGCCTTTGACTACTTTGACGGAGAGTATATAACGATCTACTCGAGGCATAACGGGGTCTACTTGCACGAAGCTAAGGTAGCATGCGAGGGTCCAAGTTATAAGCCCAGTTTCATTTCCATGTTCTAACACAAGCAATACAAGATGCGATTATTCCCTTAGCTAGGTGCGTTGTATTCTTTATTAGCATGTAAGGGGTGTATCGTCCATATTTTTAAGTGTGTTGGCTAAGCAAAGACAAGTCCATCGTAGCCACCCACCTTAGAGATGATTCGTCTCGGTCGAGCGATACTCCGAGCGAGCCTTTGAAAGTCTAAGTTTTAACTCCTGAAGGGCCAAGTCTGGAAATCCTTGTTGCATTTGCGTCGTTTGAATCGGCTGTCCGCTTGAACGGAACGGATCGTTACAATTATGACCAGAGATTCAGAGTTACATGGTCATTCAACTCTCCCATATGGAAAAGTTTTGAAGTGGTGTAATGCTATCTAGGAGTCCAGGACTAGGAAAATCACCTCCAAAAATATCTTAGCTAACAAGAATTTTAGTCAGTAGTAGATGCTTATAGTGAAATGCAAGAATCAGAAAAGTTCAGATAGAGCAAAGAGCACAATGATCCAGAGAATAAACTTGGAAAAGGAGTCAGAATCCTTTCTCCCTCGTGCATAATTATACTTCAAGTAGACCTGGTACTCTTGACAAGTCTCTGTGATGCAAACTACGTAAAAGAACGTGCCGGGAAGATGAAGTAGCACACAAAGGGAGAGAGGAGTTTATTAGCTTGGTGTTCAGTTTCTACATTTATGCATTTGCTTTTATAAGCATACTAAAGCATAACTACAATGCCTACAAGCATGGAAAGCCAAAAGTTTTCCCTTGAGAATAGGACTACTAACAACACACGTTCAAAGTTGCTCCACATGACTTGGTCTGTGATGAGCATAAAGTTTAACCAATAATCGCTCCCTAAACTTTTGCGATTACTTGATGACGATCATTCCGATCTTGGAGCGAAGCTCCTGGAACCTGACCCGGCCCAGGGCCTTGGTCAGTATGTCGGCAAGCTGCTCATCTGTTCGGACATACTCTACCTCAGTTGTCCCGTCCTTGATGCAGTCACGAATGAAGTGGTACCTCGTCTGGATGTGTTTGCTGCGATCATGAAACACCGAATTTTTGCTGAGGGAGATTGCTAATTTGTTGTCGATGCGCAGTTTTACACATCTGATATCGTCGCCCTTCATGTCCGCCAGCAGCCGTGCGAGCCAGATGCCTTGGCAGGCGGCAGTGGTTGCTGCGACATACTCGGCTTCGCAGGATGACAGTGCCACCACCTTCTGCTTCTGTGATTGCCAACTGATAGCACTGTTGCCGAGGAAGAATAGTATGCCTGTTGTGCTCTTGCGGTCATCAACATCCCCGGCCATGTCGCTGTCGCAGTAGCCGACCAGCCGGGGCTCCTCTGTTCCTCGTTCGTAACGGCAGCCGTAACCCCGCGTACCAGCAACGTACCAGAGTATGTGTTTGACCGCCGCTAGGTGCTCAGTCGTTGGCTTCTCCATGAAGCGGCTCACATACCCGACTGCGAATGACAAGTCCGGCCGGGTGTGCACGAGGTACCGCAAGCTTCCTACTATGCTCCGGTACTCCGTGGCATCTGCTGACGGTGCAGCACTATCCTTGCTGAGCTTCAAACGTGGCTCCATAGGTACATGGCAAGGGTTGCAGTTGCCCATGCCACTCTTCTCCAGTATCTTGGCTGCGTACGCAGACTGGTTCACTGTGATACCGTCTGCGTTCTGCTGTACATTGATGCCAAGGTAGAAAGAAAGCAAGCCGAGATCGCTCATCTTAAATGAGCTGCTCATCTCGCGCTTGAACTTGTCGATCTCGTCCGCATTGTTTCCTGTGATGATGAGGTTGTCGACGTAGACACCCACGAGCAGCCTTGCCTCGCCATGGCCACGCACGTAGATGGCGTGCTCCGAGGGACTCCGGCTGAATCTGAGTGTGGACATGCACTTGTCCAGCTTCGCGTTCCAGGCCCTCGGTGCTTGCTTCAGGCCATAGAGTGTCTTGTGTAGGCGAAAAACTTTCTGCTCCTCGCCGACGGCTGCAAAACCGGGTGGCTGCGTGACGTAGACCTCTTCGTCGAGCTCCCCGTTCAAGAATGTCGTTTTCACATCCATGTGATGGACAACCCAACCTGCATGACCGGCAAACGCCAGTAACAACCTGACGGACTCAAGTCTGGCTACTGGCGCGAAAACCTCATCGTAGTCGATCCCGTGCCTCTGCACGTACCCCTTCGCGACGAGCCGGGCTTTGTGCTTGATGACGACGCTGTGCTCATCCTTCTTCGCCTTGTAGACCCATTTGAGTCCAATGGGGCGGTGACCAGCGGGCAGGTCCACGAGCCGCCAGGTGTCGTTCTCCTCTATGGATGCGAGTTCATCCAGCATCGCTCGGCGCCGCCTCCTTGCTCTAATACCACTTGACAAGTCTCTGTGCTGCAAACTACGTAAAAGAATGTGCCGGGAAGATGAAGTAGCACACAAAGGGAGAGGAGTTTATTAGCTTCGTGTTCAGTTTCTACATTTATGCATTTGCTTTTATAAGCATACTAAAGCATAACTACAATGCCTACAAGCATGGAAAGCCAAGAGTTTCCCCTTGAGAATAGGACTACTAACAACACACATTCAAAGTTGCTCCACATGACTTGGTCTATTCTCAAGGGGAAACTCTTGGCTTTCCATGCTTGTAGGCATTGTAGTTATGCTTTAGTATGCTTATAAAAGCAAATGCATAAATGTAGAAACTTAACACCAAGCTAATAAACTCCTCTCTCCCTTTGTGTGCTACTTCATCTTCCCGACACGTTCTTTTACGTAGTTTGCAGCACAGAGACTGTCAAGTGGTATCAGAGCCATGTCGTTTGATGCGGACGGGAATCCACTCACACCTCCATCAGTGTCGACGTCGAGTCCAGCGAGCGGCTCGAGCGTGGCAGGCACCCTGGTGATCCCGAAGGTGTTTCAGGAGTCCGGCGGGACGCAGTATCCGCAACTCACGCGTGCAAACTACGATGAATGGGCCCTGGTGATGCAATGTATGCTGGAGGCAAGAGGTCTCTGGGCGGCGGTGCACACCGGGACGACGGAGCGGGAGCTGGATAGGAAAGCGATGGAGGCTCTCCTACGTTCTGTCCCGCCAGCGATGATCTCATCACTGGCGATCAAGGCGACGGCGCGGGAGGCATGAAAGTCTTTGAAGCATAGTTTAAAGTATCGGCCGATACCGATCCGATACGGCCGATACCGATACAGTTTGGCATGTCCCGATCTGATACCGACCGATACCCGATACTGACCGATACCGACATTAGAGGTCTCTTTTTCAGTCAATTCGGCAAAAAAAATTGAATTAAAAAGACCAATTAGAAAGGGTGTAAAAGCATAGTAAGGTTGTAAAAACATATAAAAGAGGAAAACTTATCTATCACATATAAATCAATCGACAATGATGACTACTATTTCATTCAATATAAAAAAATACTAAGAAACAATACTGGAAATACTTTAAATTATGCATAAATGTATAAAATATATTCTCTAAAATGTTAATAATTTACTAATAGTTGTTTGCTTTTCGATACCAAAAAATCCGATACTCCAATCCGAAACAGCCGATAATACCGATATCGCCGATCCCGATACTCATAGGAATGGTCCGATACCGATTCCGATTCCGATACCGATACTTTGAACCTTGCTTTGAAGACGGTGCACGTCGGCAGCAATCGCGTCAAGAAAGCGAAGGCGCAGTCGCTGCGCAAACAGTACGAACAGCTCGCATTCCAGGACGGTGAGGGCGTGGACTCTTTCGCCATGCGTCTCACTACTCTGTCGAGCGCTCTCGCCGCACTCGGCGACACGATCTCCGAGGACAAGCTCGTCCTCAAGATGCTGGCGGCGGTTCCCAAGAAGTACAGCCAGATCGCCCTGGCTATCGAGACCCTTTTGGATCTCGATGAACTCACCATTGAGGATCTAACGGGGAGGCTTAAAGCAGCGGAGATCAGGGACGAGATCGAGAGTGGCAACACCTCGGACGGTAAGTTACTGCTTACAGAGGAGTGGGCTGCTCGCAAGAAACAGCAGAGAGGCGGCTCGTCCAGCAGGGGCGCCGGAAACGGCGGCCAGAAGAAGAAGTGGCGCGTCCCGGAGAGGGACTCGGGAGCGCGCGATCCCAAGCCGAGCGGCAAAAGGAGCGGCTCCGGTGCAACTCGCGACGAAAAGTGCCGTTATTGAGGAAAACTGGGCCACTGGGCTCGTGAATGCCGCAAAAAGAAGAAGGACGAGGCCCTTTTGGCGCAGGTGGAGGAGGACGAACCGGCGCTTCTGATGGCGCAGGTGTTCACAATCGCCGAAACGCCCTACACCCACGCCAGGGCGACCGAGCAGGTGATGCTCAACGAGGAGTGCACCATGGTAAAGCTTGGGGAGCGGGAGGACACCGACAATGTGACCTGGTACTGCGACACGGGAGCGTCTAACCATATGACGGGCACGCGGGCAGTCTTCTCCGAACTCGACACCGGCGTGCGGGACAGCGTCAAATTTGGTGATGGCTCCGTCGTGGACATCCAAGGCCGGGGCACGATGGTGTTCACGGGCCAAGGAAGAGAACATCGAGCCATCACCAACGTCTACTACATTCCCCGATTGCGTAGCAACATCGTCAGCATCGGACAATTGGACGAGACCGGCTGCTCCACGCTTATCGAGGATGGAATGCTTCGAATCCGCGACAAACAGCGCCGCCTGCTTGCTAAGGTATTACGCACTTCAAATCGTCTATATATCCTTCCATTGCGGATCGCACAGCGGTATGCCTCGCGGCACAGTGCTCGGACATGGCGTGGCGCTGGCATGCGCGCTACGGCCATCTACACTTCGACGCCCTTCGTCGCCTGAGCAGAAAAAAATGGTGGACGGCCTTCCGCACATTGATCATGTCGATCAGTTGTACGACAGCTGTCTGGCCGGGAAGCAGCGACGCACTTCATTTCCCCGGCACGCCAACTATCGCGCCACCGACCCTCTCGACTTGGTGCACGCGGACTTGTGTGGTCCCATCTCACCGGCGACACCTGGCGGGAAGCACTACTTCCTTCTCCTCGTCGACGACTACAACAGGTTCATGTGGATCAAGCTGCTGAGATCCAAGGACGAGGCGAACGAGACGATCAAACGCATTCAGGTTGCGGCGGAGGTCGAGCCGAAGTGCAAACTTCGTGTACTACGCATAGACCGTGGCGGCGAGTTCACGTCGAACGATTTCAACGACTACTACGAGCGCCACGGCATCAAGCGCCACCTCACCGCGCCTTACTCGCCTCAGCAAAATGGCGTCGTCGAGCGCCGGAACCAGACTGTGGTAGCTATGGCCCGAAGCTTGCTCAAGGCGAAGAGCATGCCGGCGGCATTCTGGGACGAGGCGGTGACCACGACGGTGTACCTGCTAAACATGGCGCCAACAGCCGCAGTGAAGGAAAAGACGCCATATGAGACGTGGCATGATAAGCGCCCCAATGTAAGTTTCTTACGTACTTTCGGTTGCATTGCTCATGTGAAGATGGTGCAGCCAAACTTGAAGAAACTTGACGATTGGAGCAAGCAAATAATGTTTGTTGGCTACGAGGCGGGGTCCAAGGCTTACAGGGCCTACGATCCAGTCGGTCATCGCTTGTATGTCACCCGCGACATCATCTTTGACGAGGCGGGACAGTGGGACTGGACGCACACCGACATCGACGCCAGCCTCGTCGGGATCGGCAAGGCATTCACTGTTGAATTTTCCCACGAGCTCATTCCCGGCACGTTCATTTCGGCCGGGAACGGAGGTCCATTGCCAGAGGCTGTGGGCGCAGCCACACCCGCATCGACGCAAACGCTGCCTCCACCCGAGCAGGCGGGAGCCAGTCACGCGTCCCCACCACCGGTCTTGACGCCCGCTCGCACAACCGCGACATCAGTCGCGACGACGCCAGCGGTTTCGACTCCTGAGACGACGGGTACGGCTCCGATCCGATTCGTCTCACCTCCGTCAGGAGCGACGCCCGATCCACCAAACGAACCGCCGCGCCGATACCGCTATCTGCAAGACATCTATGAAGTTGAGTCGGTGCACCACCACGACTCTGAGGACCTCCTCCTCACAATGGATGAACCTTCTGTTTTTTCAGAAGCGGAGCAACACGAGTGCTGGCGCCGAGCGATGCTGGATGAACTCGCATCCATTGAGGAGAACGACACCTGGCGGCTCGTGGACCTGCCCGCTGGTCACCGCCCCATTGGACTCAAATGGGTCTACAAGGCGAAGAAGGATGAGCACGGCGTCGTCATCAAGCACAAAGTCCGGCTCGTCGCGAAGGGGTACGTGCAGAGGCACGAGATCGACTACGATGAGGTTTTCGCGCCAGTAGCCAGACTTGAGTCCGTCAGGTTGTTACTAGCGTTTGCCGGTCATGCAGGTTGGGTTGTCCATCACATGGATGTGAAAACGACATTCTTGAACGGGGAGCTCGACGAAGAGGTCTACGTCACGCAGCCACCCGATTTTGCAGCCGCCGGCGAGGAGCAGAAAATTTTTCGCCTACACAAGACACTCTACGGCCTGAAGCAAGCGCCGAGGGCCTGGAACGCGAAGCTAGACAAGTGCATGTCCACACTCAGATTCAGCCGCAGTCCCTCGGAGCACGCCATCTACGTGCGTGGCCATGGCAAGGCTTCTCGTGGGTGTCTACGTCGACGACCTCATCATCATGGGAAACAATGCGGGCGAGATCGACAAGTTCAAGCGCGAGATGAGCAGCTCATTTAAGATGAGCGATCTCGACTTGCTTTCTTTCTACCTTGGCATCAATGTACAGCAGAACGCAGACGGTATCACAGTGAACCAGTCTGCGTAAGCAGCCAAGATACTGGAGAAGAGGCATGGGCGACTGCAACCCTTGCCATGTACCTATGGAGCCACGTTTGAAGTTCGACAAGGATAGTGCTGCACCGCCGGCAGATGCCACGGAGTACCGGAGCATAGTAGGAAGCTTGCGGTACCTCGTGTACACCCGGCCGGACTTGTCATTCGCAGTCGGGTATGTGAGCCGCTTCATGGAGAAGCCAAAGACTGAGCACCTAGCGGCGGTCAAACACATACTCCGGTACGTTGCTGGTACGCGAGGTTACGGCTGCCGCTACGAACGAGGAACAAAGTAGCCCCGGCTGGTCGGCTACTACGACAGCGACATGGCCGGGGATGTTGACGACCGCAAGAGCACAACAGGCGTACTATTCTTCCTCGGCAACAGCGCTATCAGTTGGCAATCACAGAAGCAGAAGGTGGTGGCACTGTCATCCTGCGAAGTCGAGTATGTCGCAGCAACCACTGCCGCCTGCCAAGGCATCTGGCTCGCACGGCTGCTGGCGGACATGAAGGGCGACGATATCAGATGTGTAAAACTGCGCATCAACAACAAATCAGCAATCTCCCTCAGCAAAAAACCGGTGTTTCATGATCGCAGCAAATACATCCAGACGAGGTACCACTTCATTCGTAACTGCATCAAGGACGGGACAGCTGAGGTAGAGTATGTCCGAACAGATGAGCAGCTCGCCGACATACTGACCAAGGCCCTGGGCCGGGTCAGGTTCCAGGAGCTTCGCTCCAAGATCGGGATGCTCGTCATCAAGTAATCGCAAAAGTTTAGGGAGCGATTATTGGTTAGTTTAACCAATAATCGCTCCCTAAACTTTTGCGATTACTTGATGACGAGCATCCCGATCTTGGAGCGAAGCTCCTGGAACCTGACCCGGCCCAGGGCCTTGGTCAGTATGTCGGCGAGCTGCTCATCTGTTCGGACATACTCTACCTCAGCTGTCCCGTCCTTGATGCAGTTACGAATGAAGTGGTACCAAGTACAAGACAGTGTCAGTCCCTAAGACCACCAGTTGAATGAAACGGATGCTTTGTGTGTTGAGTCTTCAAAATGAAGGCAAGCATATGTTGACAATAGTGACAAAAGATATGAATCATCAAAACCTAATTTAATTTTACAAAAATAATTTGGAATAATTTGATAATATGTGAACTGCTTCTATCAATCTCAAGTGCAAGTCATAACATTTCCTATCAAGTTAAATGTGACTATTTTAAATTTTATAGACATGCTAAACTTATCCAAAGGGCAAAATATACAAAATATAACTGTCCTTTTGTCCACAATAATTATGCTTAAGATACAATATGCCAAGCAGATGGACAGGTTATATTTCTTTATTGCCAGTTTACACATGAATATTTTATGCATTTACTCTTGGTGCAAAGGGAGAAAACATGAATATGGCTATCCATCCTTGAGCATATAAATTTAATATGCTAGATAACCTCTTTGGGGCTCATGGGCTTTGTCCTCAAGTTTATATCCGAAGTTTACAACAACACAAAAGCCTTTATATCATATTTTGGGCCAGTTATTTGAATCATTTTCTCTTATTCAACTCTGTTAGGACATGTTTGGTAAACAAGAAGTGGTCATGGATTTGAAGATTCCATGGATTTGAAGCCAAATCCATGGGATACTATATTTGGTTGGACCCTGGATTTGGATTTGGATTTGGAAAGTGTGTAATGATTACTTTCTAAGTCAAAAAACAGGATTTTGAGGCTATCTCACATCCTCCTCTCCAATCCGGATTTAGAAGGAAGAAAGTTGGATTTGATATTCTTTTTAATAATTTTTTGTTCTATTAAATATTTTGCATCCACTAATCAACAATTATATAACTAATAACTTAATTAATATTTTATATATGATATTTCTATTCTTAATTAATATAAATAAGTTGTTAGGATATTTAAATAATCTAAATAAAAAATATTTAATATATAATACTAATAGGTAATTATAAATTTAACTAGATAATGAATTAGTAAGTACTATTATATTATTATATAATTAGAATAGTTAATTAAAATAAAAATAATTTATTAATATTTAAAATAATTAATTATTTTTTAAGTTATAATTAACCAATAAAATAATTTGTTCATATTACTCATAATTAGGTAATTAATACTTTATGTTTATTAATTAACCATTTGTAATCATGATCATGAGTATACCATAATATTAGGTAATTAATATTTTATAAAATTATAATATTTAACTAGTTAACCATAATATTTTTGTTAATATCAAATGTTTATATTATTAGTTAACCATAATATTTCTTCCTATAAATACATCCTACTATCCAAACATAGAATTTAGATTATGTTCACTTCCAATTCCAAATTCCAACTTTACCAAATAGCTTTCGGTCCAAAATCCTGAAACTATATAAATTCAGAATTTGGGCCAAAATGCAAATCCGGATTCCCAAAATCCAAATCCACTTCATGTTTACCAAACAGACCCTTAAGAGTTATCGTCCTCGGTAACATTAGCAACAATCATATCATTCTTTACAACCTCAATCCAAGTACGTTTAGGTCTACCCCTAGTTCTATGGACTCCTTTAACTAATTCCTTATCAGTCCTCCTAACTAGAGTGCATCTATTGGTCTATGTTGCAAATGTCAAAACCATTGAGACGATTTTCTCATCTTATCACTTCGTAATTTTATCCCGTCTTCGAACACATTGGCACCCATCCATCTTAGCATTCTACTTTCAACTATGCTCATTTCCTGGACATGTTTTTAATTGCCCAACACGTTGACCCATAAAACATGGTCGTTAAAATTGTTCTACAGAATTTTTCTTTCAATTTCAAGAGTATCTTGTGATCACAAAACACTCCTCCACTTCAACTATCACACTTTAATTCTATAAACATGCTTGTCAATCTCTCTACCATGATGATACCAAACATTAGAAGGAATTTTAAGTTTCTAAAGATGAAATTTTATGCATCTCAAGATTCTCAACAATAATATCTTCTCAAAAAAAGTCAGCATGAAGGAAGCACACCTTAGACTGAATTCTTGTCATATACCAATATAGTAGAATTGCTGTGTCCAATTTTATTACCATAAAGAAACAAGCCACATCTATAAGACAATTGTGATTCATCAAATAAAGCTTACATAGAATAAGCCGCGGACGTTGTAGACATTTATTCTGAAAGATTGTGAAGTTAGAGCATGATTTCTTGGATCAGTTCACGGAAATTTATATGCAATCTACAGTTTGTTTATTTATGGCAAGTTCAAACCTAATTGGTCAAGATAGACCAATAATTATTATGGAGTATTTCAGGTAGGGAGTATGGCAATCTCACTGAAGAGGCATCATCACTGGGATCACAACTTTCGAACTACTGAACACTATTATGAACGTTCAGTGGGTAAAACATGCCCAAAGAACGACTCCAAGGATCTAAAACGTAAATCGTTATCCAATCCTTCTAGTTCTTGATGACCCTTAGCATATCAAATAAGGAAAATACAAATCCAAACTTATCAGAAATAAGCATTCAATTGAAATTTGAGAACTTACAATCTGAAGTTTAATAGTCTTTCCATCCTGCTCCACAGTTCGTATTTTCTACCAAAAAGAGGGATTCTTAGTACATCGATTCTTCAACCAAAACCATAGATAGAAAATATGTACTTACAAAATCAACCCCAATGGTGCTGATGTAGCTCTCCAGGTAGGAATCGTCCTAACAAAGTAAGATAATGGCAAATGAGATGAACCTAATCGTTAAAACACATGCTATTGTATAAGACACTTGAACCTAAAGGTGTCAATTACATGTATACATCAATATTAAGCAAATAGATATAATGAAAATCATATTTGTAGCTCTAACTTGTGATGAATTATCTTTCCTCACCGGTTAAGGACTTTGTTAACCAAGCTATCAGTCCTTCGGCTTAGATAAGCAAAAAGAAAATTTTGCTATACTTATAAACATGAAGGTGTGTATCCCGTTTATGTTTGACAATTTTCCTTACTTCGAAAATTTGACATAACATTTTCATCAGGCATGCAAGTGTCCATGAAAGATAATATGCTTGATAAATTACTTTAGTCTCATTTATCAATTTCATTAGTATCTAGGTAAAATACCTATCACAAACTAGCATAAAGCTTTCTTTTGATATAGAATTGCATTCATCAACTTTAAAAGATGTGGCCTACCGTATGGCTGTGTGCATTTATGCATGTATGTACATGTGTTTGTAAGGTATTCACATTCACACAAACATGATGCAGCAGCAGCATGTTTGAAAATTTGCTATACTTATAAACATGAAGGTGTGTATCCCGTTTATGTTTGACAATTTTCCTTACTTCAAAAATTTGACATGACATTTTCATCAGGCATGCAAGTGTCCATGAAAGATAATATGCTTGATAAATTACTTTAGTCTCATTTATCAATTTCATTAGTATCTAGGTAAAATACCTATCACAAACTAGCATAAAGCTTTCTTTTGATATAGAATTGCATTGATCAACTTTAAAAGATGTGGCCTACTGTATGGCTGTGTGCATTTATGCATGTATGTACATGTGTTTGTAAGGTATTCACATTCACACAAACATGATGCAGCAGCACAAGTAAGGTGCCAATAGATGTAAGGCATGACGAGGTCTTCAATGATCCGTGTGAATTCATAAGAAATCTGGACATATTAAAACTAAAACAGTCAGTAAAGCAAGTAGTTAAATCAACTCAACTTGAGATCCCTCCCTAGGCCTTTAAAGATTCATTCAAAATGCAACAGAAAAGAAGAGATGTCAAAGAAGAAAGATCATTCCAAGGCGTTTACATATTCATGCCAATTTGCAAAAATTGAAAAAGTCACATAACTTTACTTTATAACACTTCATAATAAATCAAGTTGTGTAAAGCTTATTCAGAATCACTACCATGATAAACTTCAGGAAGAAGTATTCATGCGAAGTGAAGATTGTCCATGCACTTTGCATATATAGGCTATATAGCTAAATAATACATAAAAAGTGACTTTACTAGTGAGAACATGAAAGTAATAAAGTAACCATATTCCTTACAGCAAATCTTAGGAGCAAGCATGACTTGCCAACACCAGAGTCACCAATAAGCAAAAGCTTGAACAAATAATCACTGCAGGAGAAAAATTGCTGATGAGATTTATGTCTTCATGGACATGCAAAGTAACTCAGGCTATCTGGCCCTCCCATTCACAAGGTTGCTTAACTAAAAGTTTATTTTCCCAGATAAAAAACATTGATGAACAAGATCCTCATATACTTACCCTATTAACTATAGTAAGATGTCTGTTCAGTTCAATGGCAAGTCGTTTAACACTTCACTTATAACAGAAAAAAGTTGCAATAACCTAAATTTTATTGAAAACAAGACAGCACCTTCTACTCCAGTTAGATAACACTAGCATAACCTACTATATAATCTCAAGTTTTCGTTTCTGATTCAAGAGAGCATGTTTGGTACTTTATAACTAAAAGCTCGACACATGGTCACTCCCACTCATTACTCATGGCTGCTTTCTCCATGCTCTCCACCTCCCATCTCCAGTTTGGCAGCCACCCACTGCTGCATGGTGAGGTAAGAAACATGATTCCTTGGCCAATATTGCACCTTAGAAATGATTTTAATCACTTGGAGCAAACCTTATTAACTTCCCTCTATGTAGAGTAATTTTTATTTCGATAGACACTTTGAAAATGCTCAGTGTTTCTTTCCAGTAGCTTAAATTGTATGATCAATAAGGTAGGTTTTCCTACCCAAATACCGCCAATAAAAGTTCTTGCTAATGCAGAAACTTTACAAACAGTCATAACCTTCCTGTTGACCCTTCCCAGATTAGAACACTTAAATAGCATGCATCAAGATTCAAGCAAAAACACAATACCTTTTGGAACCACTAGAAGGAAAGAGAATAAACATCGACTCATTTTTTTGTCATATTATATACGAGTATATTTCAAAAAAATTTGAGAAAATGTACTTCCTATCCTTGTAGGGCCGAACCAACTAACTCCTAAATTATACCATTTTGGTGCAGGGGCAGGGACTTCAACATGGTATCGGAGCCACCCAGGTTCAGATCTCGTCTAAAATTATACCGTTACACAAATCCAGCTCTCGGCCCAAAATAAGCATTCGATATCCGGGCGAAATGGATGTCATACCACAAGCATTTCTAAGCATCCAACCAAAAAAAAGTAACATGCTGCAAATAAGCTCAACTCGCATCCCAACACTTAAACAAGATAACTAGAGAGTTTCACAACAACAATAACAAATCCTCTATACCAATTTCTGGGTCGGCTATTTGAATCATTTTCTTGCATTCAGCTCCCCGGAGGACCATTCCCTGTGCAACTGCAACATTACCAGAAGCCATATTCTCTACCGATACAGCATATACCACATAATAACAACACTTCCGACCAGCACCAATCAACAAAATCATCAACACCAAAAAAAACCCGAAAAAAACCCCGAATCTTTAGGTCGGATCTCGAACGCCAGCACAAGATCCAAAACATTATGAAACCAAACGTCAAGAATTAGAGAAATTAGGCACCATACACCGACCAAATAAAGGAAAACAATCACCGTAACAAACAACACCAGCATCAGATCAAGAAGAAGGGAAACGCATGGGGATCTTTGGGGAATACTTACTACTCCGGATTCATGGCGGGAGAATCTGAAGATTCTGGCGGGAATTAGAGATCGCCCTTTCTTTCACTGGAGAATTGGAGATCTTTTTTAGGGTTTGGAATTGGGAATAGAAATGGGAGGGAGAAGAGAGAGAGAGATCTCAATAGAGGTTCCGATATAATTGGGGAAGAAATAACAAGCGATAAAAAAAAAAAAAAAAAAAAAGGTTCGGGGGCACTACAAAATATACTCGGTTTGTCACTCCTCAAACTTACTTAGGATTGTCTACATCAATCTATATAAGTAAAAAATATTTCTTTTCTTTCTTTTTTACCTTCACATGAAAAAAATCTTTCATTCTCTCCAAGTCCTAAAATCTAAACCTAACTTTGAAATTTGATAGTTGTGGTCCCAAGTAGAAGAAAATTCTGATTTGGTGATTGTCCAACGAATATTCTTTCGGTATGTCTTGGACAACATACGGTGAATAAGTTTTGCGATTGTCACCAAATTATTTAGTTTTATTCGATTATTGTAGGAGCGGTGCATAAAATTATCTTCGATGAAGAAGTCGGATCATGCAATCCATTAGATATGCACTCTGCTCCTTCTGAAGAACGCATCGGTTGTTCCGAAGCACCTACGGTACGTAAAATGACAACCCTATTTCGATACACAACAGTCATTGTATAAGGACTGTATAAATTACGACAGTCCTATATAAATATAGGACTGTCAATAATTCGACAGTTCTATATAAATATAGGGCTGTCATAATTTCGACAGTCCTATAGACTATGTGGACTGTCAAAATAGTGAGAGTCCTGAAGATAAAAAAGGTGACCAACGTATTTTCTTAAAGACTGTAAAATTTTTGATAGTCTACTCAATACATTAGTCTATACAAATAATGACAGTCCTAATTTGGACTACCAATTATTTGAAGTTATTAATTTTTAGATTATTTTATATTGGTTATATGACCGACCTCGTACAGATGTTGTGGTACATCCTGCTATTGGGGTTGATGTGGAGAATGTATTCTCAACGGATATTCGATTTACATCCCACGAAGAAGCATTAGATTTGTGCAAAGAAGTTGGAAGACGACATAACATAGGCATTGTCATTGCAAGATCGATCAGATCTCGGCCGGGCCGAAAATATTTAGAGCTGGGCTGCGAAAGAGGAGGTGTGTTCAGGCAGGATCGAGAAAAAAAATGTTGAAAAAAAATTCCTAAGAAAAACGTTGGAACGAAAAAATGTAGTTGTCCGTTTAAGGTGTTGATTGTAAAAGTAGAAGATGTGAAATGGATAGTCGAAGTTAAGAATAGAATACACAATCATCATATTCCAGAGACACTTACAGGTCATGCCTACGTGGCACAGTTGAACAAGGATGAGAGAAAGTTGGTTGAAGAATTGTTCCTTTTCGGAGTTGCACCCAAACAAATTTATTCTGTCGTGTGACAACAAGAAGATGAGAACAAGTCAACCATGAGGACGATTTATAATACTTTAACGAGAGCGAAATGTAATAGTATGAAAGGAAGAATGGCGATGCAGCAAGTATTGAAGTTGCTTGGGGAGCATCACTATGTGGAGTACCATAGAAGACATCCACAAAACGATGAACTCCTTTCGTTGTTTTGGGCTCATCCTGATTGCACACACTTGGCTAGGTCCTTTGCAGACGTATTGGCCCTTGATTGTACATATAAGACGAACAAATTCAAGATGCTTCTTTTTTACATTGTTGGGTTTACGTCTACGGGAAAAATATTTTCAGTCGCTTTTTATTTTATGAAGAGTGAGACAGTAGAGGATTACACTTGGGCGTTGAGAAAACTACAATACCTTTACACAAGATACAAAAAGCCCTCTGTTTTTGTTACCGACAGAGAATATGCGCTGATAAATGCTATAGATATTGTATTTTCTCATGTGCATAGACTACTATGCACTTGGCATATAAATCGAAATATCCAAGCTCAATGCAAGAGAAATTTTGAAAATGTGGACGGTAAAATCGACAAGCTTCGCTTCGAAGAATTCTACAGTGATTGGAGTCTTGTATGTCGAGCAAGTACTAAAGACAGCTACGACACAGCATGGTACATGTTCAAACAAAAGTGGGAGACGAGTAACCCGACATGCACTTCATATATCAAAGATACTTGGCTACAACCACATAAAGAACAATTGGTCTTAGCATAGACGAACATAGTGAAGCATTATGGCATAATCACTATGAACCGGGTCGAAGGATCACACTCAAGTTTAAAAAGATATCTACGGTCATTGGTCGATAATTTTGTCTCCATTTGGCAATCAATTCATTTGGTGATTATTTCCACGGTAACGAGATTGTAGCATCATTTGAGACGAGCCTCAATATTGTAAAGCATGAATACAAGCATGAATACCTCTTGGATGCTTTAATCCATGTAGTATCTCACAAGGCCTTGGGCTTATTGTTTGAGGAGATTGGTAGGTCGAAGTTCATTGGTTATGATCCCGAGATTTGCGGTTGTTCATATCGACATTCACTCAGCCTTCCTTGTGCACATGAGATTACCGAATATCGTCGTCAATCTATACCTATTCCAATAGATGTTGTTGATCAACGTTGGAGACAGTTGTTGATCATGCCGACGGTAGAAGTTCACGATAATTTCTTTTCTTTGCCACAAGTGAAACTCTTTCACGCAAGGTGGTGTGTCACATCGGAACCAGAGAGAGAATCCATTGAGGTTAAAATCCAAGAAATTATAGTTCTGGCAACAACTCGATTGCAAGAGCCATCTGTTGTTCGAACTCCTAAGGGAAGACTACACTCAAGAATCAGTAGAGCACAAAAAAAGGATGTGGAGTCAACTAAAAGAGATCTATCCTTGTTTGAACATATTGAATGCAATTCAGAGCAAGTTGAGTCAAAGTCGGTTATCAAAAGTGTGGTAATTTCAAAGAAAAGAGTAAGCTTACTATTCGAAGGGGGAAGAAACAGAAAATGAACGATGCAGTCACGACGGAGGGTTTAGATAACTTCTCTGATTCATATAGTTCTATACATTCAAAATTTTCTACCTGAGATACGGGATTTTATTTGGTCTATTTTTGATGTTCCTAAGGACGGCCATTGTGGATTTTATGCACTCGTAAGACATCTTGGGTATTCAGTTGAAGTAGGATGGAGACAGGTTAGGGAAGAGCTGTACGAGGAGTTGGAGTATCGTCTACCCTTCTATAGGCAAATACTCGACGAAGAAATTATTGGCAAGCATACCTTGTACGAACACAGTTATCGGACCAGACCATTACATGGATGTCCCACCTGTTGTATACGTATTCTCTAATAGGTATAAGATACCTATTATAATTATCTCAGAAGGCATTAACAATACTTTCTTTCCAATGTGCGCTCCCCCGGTCGAACACAGACTATCCAATCTATGTTCAATAGGGCTTGTCGGACAAACTTTGTCATCCCAAGGTTAATCGGTCATTCTCCTATTTCTCCACCTTCTACGCTTTTGTATAAACATGCACCGGAGTAAGCGATCGCATGGACGACACCCTACATGGATGCAATTGCTGGCTATAAGAAGATGGTGAAGATGGAGGATCCCAAAATCTTGCCTAAGGACTACTTTGATATTCTAATCGATTGATACATCTTATACTTTTATATCATTTTATAATTTTGTATGCGATAGAAATAGAATATAACATCTTGTACTTTTGTAGCGTGATAGTGCAATAGTGACTATGAAAGAAATGAAATATAGTACTGTATGTTATGCAATGAGTCATGTATGTTGAGCTTTGGTATCTTTTCCAACTTATGTAACACCCCGTTCGGTTCTAGCGGACTATCGACTCAAACGGCAAAAGTGCAACTGTCCCGACCCGCTTTGCCTCAACCAAGAAGCAAAGGATATCCAGACTTGTCCCTACAGGAATCCGGCTTAGGCTTTCAGAGGCTCGCTTGACGTATCGCTCTACTGAGACGAATCATCGCTAAGGTGGGTGGCTACGGTGAACTTGTCTTTGCTTAGCCAACACACATAAAATATGCAATATTCATGCTAGTCGCTAGGTGAATCACCCCTGCATGCTAATAAGAATCCAACGCACCTAGTTAAGGGAATAATCCCAACTTGTATTGCTTATGCTAGAACTTGGAAATTGAAATACTGCTTATATTCAGACCCTCGCATGCCAAGTCCCCAAACGATCTAACTCTCGGTTTACCTTCGGGTCCGAGCAAACGTGTTTACTTATGTTCCTTAGAAACGCATGCTTGTCTGCTTGAATGTTGCCTTGTTTTCATCCAAACCCCGAAAGACTACTAAGTAGTTGTTCCGTGCATGATTGAACCTGCAAGTATCCGGGACCGTTAGGTCACCAGGCAGCCCCGAGCCAGGGGAATGCATCAAGGCAAGTTATTGTACAGAAACAAGATCCAAGTATCTCGTGTACTCGTGTTCTAGTGCATTCGTGTTCTCGTGTTCTTGTGTGTTCTCGTGTATTTAGTGATAATTGAAAGACCCTAAAAGAAAGTGCATGTCGCGGACAACTCGAAAACGAGGCATAGTTCCACGGACGGTCACCGGGGCACTGGGGCCGCTCCGATCCGGATGGAACTTCAGTATGGTTCCATCGTGTACAGGCGAGTGGTTTGCAGCGCCTCGTGTACTTTCGTTGCATTCCACTTGGCCTGGGACCACATCATGTGTAGTCCATCGTGTGCTGGCGAGATGGTTTATAACGCATCGTGTACTTTTGTTGCATTCCATCTTGGCCTTGGACTACATGTGCAATCCATCGTGTACGGCGAGATGGTTCATAGCGCATCGTGTGCTCTCATTGCGTTCCATTCTCGTCTGGGATTAGTCCTTTATGGCTATGCCAGTGACTCATGTTCATATAGATAAGTCATCCTCGCTTAGCGGCTACCCGTGTGCGAGTCATTGCATCGCATCGAAGAACAACTGAGCACTCTAAACCTTGTCCCGTTCAATGACTCTCGTGTTGCATATGCTATGTCTCCTGAATGTTTATACTTGCCCGTGCATGAATTTATAATATTTGCCTTGGACAGGGAAGGCTAAGTGGTAAGTCTCGTTGTGTTTCCTCTCATGTTGCACGGCGTACTGCCACACGAGTTAGGCTATACAAATCTTGCATGAAACTGATCCTAAGGCAACTAGAAAGACAACTTAATAGTTGGTGCACTGAACCTGTATTACGTGTTTGGATTTGTCGAGCGGGCGAGTAGCTTCCCCACCAGTGCATTCAATGTACTGATAATCCACCAGTTTGTATGCAGGGTGCGGGAGAACCTCGTTCGGTGCGGATGCCTCCTTCGTGCGTGCTAAGGTGTGGAGATCACTCAGAAGCAACGGTGCATCCGGAACTGAAGCACATATACAAGACAATATTGTGAACATCGCCTGAACATCGCCTGATCATCTCTTGAACATCGCCTGAACAATCATTCCACAATTGTAGCCACTTGGCATGCTTTTACTGTTTCAGAGAGAGAGGCTTGAGCGACTTGTAATCTCGGCTATACGGCGCCTGTAACACTTGTTCATATCAATAAAAGATTTGCTTTACTTCAACTTGTGTTTCAATGCTTCCGTTATATTGTCGACTCAGTGAACTTGTTACCGATCGCCTATGCGTTCATGACTTCGCTGCACTCGAACAATCTGTGCGACTCTGTGGCTTAGAACTCTTATCGCCAGCCAATGGACCACGGCCTTGCACGGGCGTGGCTCACGCTCGTGCGGCATCACGCCCGGATGGGTCAAAGCGATCGTTCCGCGGAAGCGCTGGCGCGGTGATTCTCGCCTAGCGGGAACGGCCAATTTGCCTGCGGAAGATCGGGGCGTGACAACTTTTATATATATATATATATATATATATATATATATATATATATATATATTGAAAGTCCAATTTTATTTTAGAAAATGTAGGACTGTCAAGATTATGGCAGTCCCATAAGCTATCAGGACTGTCAAAATATATATATATATATATATATATATATATATATATATATATATATATATATATATATATATATATATATATATAAAACTAGGACTGTCAATATATATATATATATATATATATATATATATATATATATATGTTGAAAGTCTAATTTTATTTTAATCCACTGTCTCTGCACATTTATATATAAAACTAGGACTGTCAGGATTTTTATAGTCCCAAAAGCTATTAGGACTGTCAAAATCTTGACAGTCCTAGTTTTAGTCCCCTGTCTCTGCACATTTATATATAACTAGGACTGTTAGGATTTTTACAGTCCCATAAGCTATCAGGACTGTCAAAATTTTGACAGTCCTAGTTTTAACCCACTGTCTGCACATTTATATATAAAACTAGGACTGTCAGGATTTTTATAGTCCCATAAGCTATTAGGACTGTAGAAATCTTGACATTCCTAGTTTTAGTCTCCTGTCTCTGCATATTTATATATAACTAGGACTGTCAAAATTTTTACAGTCCCATAAGCCATCATGACTGTCAAAATTTTGACAGTCCTAGTTTTAACTCACTGTCTGCACATTTATATAAAACTAGGACGGTCATGATTTTTAAGGTCCCATAAGCTATTAGGACTGTCAAAATCTTGACAGTCCTAGTTTTAGTCCCCTGTCTCTGTACATTTATATATAACTAGGATTGTCAAGATTTTTACAGTCCCAAAAGCTATCAGGATTGTCAAAATTTTGACAGCCCTAGTTTTAACCCGCTGTCTCTGCACATTTATATATAAAACTAGGACTGTCAGGATTTTTACAGTCCCATAAGCTATTAGGACTGTCAAAATCTGGATAGTCCTGGTTTTAGTCCCCTGTCATAGTTAAACAAAACTAACCAGTCAAAACTAGGACAACCAACTTAAACAAAACATAACCAATAAAAAAAATCAAAGTACAAAGTTACAACCAACTTCAAAGTTTTACATGTCCAGATTAAACAAAATATAACCAGTCAAAGTTTTACCACTTCAAAGTTTTAGATTGTCATCACATATTGAGCAAACATTGGGTTAATGGACCCAATTAGATTGTCATGACACATTGAGTCCAACATTGGGTTAGTCCCATTAGACTCATTTCCTTAGTTAATTAAGGAGATTAGATTAATTTTTATTAGATTAGAAGTTTTCTAATATAGCCCTCCCTAATTAAACCTCATAACTAGCTAGTAGGAGAAATTATTGTCATTGTGAATTACTTGGAGGAGGGATAAGAGAAGGCCGGCCATATGAGGAGTCTCTCTATCTCTCCTCTCATTAATTTATTTTAATTTTGGATCCCCAATTGTGTTTTTTTCTAAATTACTTCTTCCCTTCACCAAATTAACCCAATTTACTCTCATTCTCCTTTCATTTACATCACCTAAGGAGCATTGGAGCTTGGATTACAAGGAGCACTTGGAGAAGGAGCCATTAGATAGGAGCTTGTGTCCTAATTATGTCCATTTATGTTTTTTATTGAGAATCCATCTTCCAATAGGTAAAATTCTGAATTTTTTTCTTAATTAGACTATAATTCATGCATTTGACAATTATGAAACCTTCATTGGCTTAGTTCTATCCATAGGAACAAGAACTAGGTTCATATGACTTGGATTGTGACTTCTACATAGATTTTTGTGTCCAATTTGGGATAATTCCGAGATTGATACATCAAGTGTGTGTCATAAGACAAATTAGATTGATGATATGGGACTATGAACATGCCCACAATTAGATACGAGTAGGGCGTATCATGGTATTTTATGATACGCTATGACACGAGGTTCATTTTGGATAATTTGTGTAATTACTCTTCAATTCCTATTGTA
This sequence comes from Iris macrosiphon, assembly GCA_036927795.1. Lineage (NCBI taxonomy): Eukaryota > Viridiplantae > Streptophyta > Magnoliopsida > Asparagales > Iridaceae > Iris > Iris macrosiphon. The sequence goes on along the minus strand of JAYESA010000004.1, from coordinate 277,409,311 downwards.
ACTAGTTGTATTAGTTATAAATATGTGTATTTGTTATGTGTGGATATTAATTATGGTGAATTGGAAGTTTTGACATCTCATTTGAGAACGTGTCTTGAGTATCCTAGTGATACACTTTAAGTGTTTGGTGAAATGACTATTAGTGTGGGTTGTGTACACTCAACATCATTGTGTGTGTGTGTGTGTGTCTATATATATATATATATATATATATATATATATATATATATATATATATATATATATATATATATATATAATTTCTCTTGTGTGTGTTGGATGAGTGTGTGCATACTCGTGGACTATTGGGACTGTGACAGTGAGGAGTGTTAAGTATACATTTATGTTCTAATGTGGTGTTAATATTAAATTGCTGGCAGTAAGGGGCTCGGGATTGGTTGAATGGAATGACACAGCAGTGCCATCAGTGCACTATTGTGCACTGATACATAGTAGTAGTAGTACAACACTAATCAGTAGGCATAGCAGCAGGTTTAGAGCTCAGGATGAGCAGCAGTGCACTGGCACTTTGGCCAAGTGCATGTGCACACTTGGTTAGAACAGGTATATGATCCGGGTGTGATCAAGAGATAGATGAATGATACTTAGTATCAGTTACATTGGGTATAAGTGGCAAGTCTGGGTGAAGTGTTCCAGGCAGTGAACACTTGTGCACTGCAAATTCAAAAGTCTACAGTGGCAGAGCACTGGGTAAGAAGGCTTATATAGTCATATCTGTGTGTGTCAGTTGTGTTGGGGAATAGAAATACTGCAGGCAATAGCAGTTGATAATAACTGTTGACACTGCCATTTCCTCCAGGAACATAAGGGCAGTAGCTATAGTGCCCCGCTCGACGTTGGCACTATGTACAAGAGATATCACTTTGTTGGCTTGAGCGGAAGCCATCTCGAAGAGTTTCACGATCGAAACACAAGATGATTGATCTTGGTGAGTGGGCAGAATCCATTCTCTGATTCTTGCACGCCTTAATAATGAATATGAGTTTTTGAAATGCTTGTTTGCTAAGTAGAGAATGTTTGCCTGAGAATGATAGAACGAGAACCTACATGCTTAACTAAAAAACTTGTATTGCTTGTCATTGAGTAATATCCTTGCCCTGCTAGTAAAATAATAGAATATTGCATGCTAGGTCACACCGACACGGCTATCGAACAAACCTTTGCCATGCTAATAAGAAGAGTAAAGGAAATTGCTTAAACAAGTCTCTATATGTCATATGCTAAGTAAAAGTAGAATTGCATGTTTTAGTTAAAAATATATAGAAGAACTACTACCACGCTTGCTTAAATAGATATCTCTTGCATGTTCCTTATCGTACTGAAAGAGAGAGAAATTTGCATGCTAGATTTTTATAAAATCGTTATCGTGCTCGCTTATAATATATTTTGCTTGCCTATTTTCTTATATTAAACTGCTAAAGATGACTGATATGTATGAGAAGAGACTAATAGTGAGCCCTGAGGTACGGTCCTTGTGATCTAGTGGGGTGTGCTATTAGTTTTGTATAAGAAGACTGAACTCATCGCTTGATTGCTAATAAGAAGTAATATAGTTTGCTTGATCATTTGCTTGCTTGCATTATATAATTATCTGATAGATGTTTCATGTCATGCATTGGTCACAGACAACTTGTGCACAAGATAATAGTCTCTCAAATGATTTTTGGGGCACTGATAATCGGTCGATCCGGAGGAGATTGTGAGAGCACCCTGATGTTTCGGTCCTACGAGATCTAGGGAGTATTGTTTCTATTAGTAAAGAGCGAAAACATGATGTCACAGCTGCTAGTATTCATGTGTGTTGGTGAAGAGCTGAACCTTGAGTCACAACTGCTGACATACGCACGTATTAGTGCAGAGCTGAACCTTGAGTCACCACTGCTAATCATGGGGCAAACCATAGACCATCATGTAGTTAGGACTCTTATTAGGTTAGCCTTCTTGCATACCTAACTTTTGATGCAAAGACGAACATGGAATAGAACCTCAATTGTATATGCAAATTGTTGCTAACTTGTATGTCTTTTACAGGGATAACGGTTTGACGAAGGGTAAGAATCACTGTATAAATGATCACTAGTTATTGTTTATGTTCTTATCGAACTGCTCATAAGATTTATCTATTTTGCATATATATGTACTGTTGCCTTGAAATGAGAAGAATGGTCCACTAGAGGTAGTTTATGTTCCTAAGAAATGCATATGGTGCACGATACATGCTACACACTGCACGATAGGACATCGTCCCTACTGTATGCTTAATTGTATCGTATATGCAAACTGTTTTCAAAGATTTATTTTCGAAAGAAGTAATCTGATTCAAATCCTGTGCTGCATGAAATGAACATAGGTAAAAAGTAGCAAGAACACTAGTAATATAATATTTTGCCACATGCTTACTTAGTGTTGGTTTTAGAGAGCCTTGCTTCTGTTCGTTGAGTTTTACTCACCAGTACTTTTCCTAAAGTGCTGACCCCCACTAGTTTGCTTGTTCGCAGGTACTGGATCGTCCGAAGAAGCGATAACCGAGCCTCATCCTAGGACCCAAAAATCTGGAGTCGATGCCTTGAGCCTTATCGAGTTGTTTTGAGATAATTTTGTATAGAGGGGCATAATGTATGGAACAATGTCATTATAATTGAGAGAAAGAGAGCTTGAGCGAATTATAATCTCGGCCAAGCGTCGCTTGTAACACTTTTGGTTATCAATAAATATCTTGTTTTCGTATGCTATTGTATTCCTTACTTTTCTGCAATATTGTGTCGCTGCTTCCATCTTGAATCGCTTACTTGCCCTTGTTTCAAAGATTTGGACTTGTGCAAGCGCAACTCAGGCTTGCACGACATCACGCCCATGCGAGGAAGATCGGTTCCGTAAGGCGCTAAGCGAGGACAGTAGCATCAGAGGGGAAGAGCACAAGGTTGTGCACTAGGTAAGGTATTGGAGGTCAGGGTATTGAGTATCCTAGAGGGATCAAGGTAAGAAGAGTGTTAACATCCTATTGATACTAAGTGATGCCTCTTGTTAGTGTTGGTGGTTAGGTACCAAGTAATAACTAGACTTGAGTATACCTGTAGGATTTTGGGGGTCCTCAAGTGACAAAATTAGTAAGTATCAAGGAAGTACTTAGTTACTTGGGCATTTGGGGTATGTGAAGATAAGTGTTCAGGTATGAGGATATAATGAAGTATGGGTAGCATGGGTGTACTAGGATGCTAGGTGAGTATGATACCAACTTAGAGGTATTAGACTAGAATATTATTAGATATAACAAGGTACTAAGGTATATGAGGTAAATGGGTATAGATATAATACTTAGTTTCTAGAAGGTCTAGTGTTAATTAAGTATTATGTGGTATTATATATATATATATATATATATATATACATATGTGATACCTAGTATCCTTACTTCCATAAAAGATGACTTAGAAATCTAGGTATGACCTAGTATCACATAATAATTATTAGTTTAGACTTGTAATCAACCTAGAAGCTAGGTATGGATCAAAAATTAAGGTATTTGTCTAGTTTGACTAGAAATGGTCTAGAAAGTATATTTTGACTCTTTTAGCATATTTATCACTTTTTTTTACACCCAATAACATAATATTTTATATATAGGTCAGTGTGACACCAATCTAGACACATATTGGTATTGTCAACTCAGGACCTTAGGTGAGTACATTCTCTGACAATTCTCCGTTTATGATATCTTCTACATTTCTTACATTTAGTGTAGATATCCTTGACTCCTTGACACGTGGTTACATGGATTGATATTTTTTGGATCCTGTCATGAGATGTATTCCCGGTAGTTACTGGCGTATCCTGTACATGCCATGTTGCTTTTGTATTTGTATGGACACTGATTCCTAGCGAGACTAGCTACCTTCTCGGAGAAACCCGTGTCGAAACGTGCTATGGTTGGATCCACTATACCAGTCGAGGGATTATGGAATGTTCGTTAGATATGTGATCATACCCACCCTGTACAAGTATTCATGTACAAGTACCCTGTTAGTGTTAATCATGCACCTCACATATGATTATCCAGGCCATGATTCCTGTACATGTTCCCAAGCCAATCATATGTCGAAGCTAGTACTCACTTAGTTAGTTATATTTCCTGACTCTGTATATGATGCTCATTTCTCTTGTACTATTTATAGCATTTCTATATTCTGTATATTTTCTACTTATGCTCTATTTATTTTGTATATTATCTCAATTTACTGTTACATAGTCTTTATCCTTTATCTGGAACTACTGTTAGAGGTGTGCTTTGCTCCAATCCTGACTGTATATATTTTTTAGATAATTTAGACGACTGGTATCTAGACCTCAGGACGTAGTGGGTGTAGAGTTAGAGACGGTGGCTTAGGAGGAGCTGGTACCGGGAGATGATCAACTATTTGCAGATGTTTAGACTCTTGGATTGGTTATGTTGTAGTTTAGACATTTTAGCATGTATTATATTCGAGACTATTGTGCTAGTTTATTAGACTTGGTTTTGAGATATATTTATGACTGTGATTAATTTTTTTTTCTTCTATTCCATATCGTGCTACATGTTTCTCTAGTTTATTGTGATTGAGTATTGATTATTATTTTGTCCTCCATTTGGAGTCGAGATATCTTGACAGGTAAATATATATTATGTGAGATATTTAGATAGTATTGTTGACCTAGACAACGTTCTACCGTCGATGCTGTGGCATAGGCTGGACGTACCCACGTTCTCGTACCCTTGCACCGGGTGTGGGTCGTGACAGTTTGTAAGCATTTGGTTGTAAAATTAGCATTTTTCATAAAGAAATTAGGTGGATTGATGAGACATTGCTGACTCGGAGAGGTTTACTAAAGATAATCAAAGTATGCTATATGGGCTCTGATTTTGGCTGTCAAACGACGTCTTCTACAATCATGGGTCATTAGTGGTGGAGGTTGGATGTAAGGCAAGGCACTGGAGGAAACAAATCAATAATCATGATGTGAGCGTGGCATAAGAAGCGTACGAAAAAGGGGTCGTCGGTCGACCATCCTTGGTGGCTGTTGTTGATGTTGTGTAGGTGATTCACACGCAAGATTTGGCTCAAGAGCGGACTCTTTCGTGTGAACGCCGGGCTGGGCATGGGTTGCCGGTGCTGGGTGTCTCCAGGATCATATTGCGGTCGGGGTGGTCTCGCGGGAGGACATATAGTTCATCTGGTATTGGCGACGATAGCGGTAGTCGAAAATGGATGTCGCGGTCGGTGTTGGGTTTGGGTATAGGGACGAAAGACTAATCGAACCATCTAGTAGCTGGTTTTCTCTGAAGTTTCCCTCAAGATAGCTTGAGCCTACATACAAGTTCTATTGGGTAAAGCCAATGATTAGAGTCGACATCGGGGGCGCAATGCCCTCGGGGTCAAATGGGCGAGCCCAAGGATGTGTGTTATCATGTGTTCCTATAGTAAATTACTAAAATTTATGAGTCCATCAATTTTCATTTACCTATGTTAAAAATATATATAAATTCTAAAAAAAATCATAAAAATCTAAAATGACCTAATTATGTATTTTAACTTACTTTTGGTCCTTTGGTCATTGTTTCTAGTCCAAGGCTTAACAATCAAGTTCGATATCAAAAGGTTTGACTGAACATGAGTTTCACTTTTTGACATGTCAAGATTACACAAGCTTGACTCAAAGTAAACTCCAAAAGGAACTTTTGGGAAAGGAGAAGATGACAGAAACTGAAGCACAAAAAGAAGAGACATATGCTGAAGCCCTTGCGACAATTCAACTCTCACTTTCAAATGAAGTGCTTCGATAGGTGATTCAAGAAAGGAAAAAGTCTATTTTGACCGTCCGGGAGGGCTGCGTTGGCCCTCGCCCGCGTGGCTGCCAACCATTGCCCCCCTAGTTCGGGCCCATCCGAGCGGGGTGGGCGCGGGCCAGCTCGGTTCCTCTCTGGGGGCGATCAAAATAGCAGAATCCTTCAAGAAAATAGGGTTGCTAACCTTTGACAAACTTTGATATCATGTGTTCCTATAGTAAATTCTAGAAGTCCATCGGTAATTCATTTACCTAAATTAAAAATATCTATAAATTCTAAAAATAGTCTTAAAAATCCAAAATGACCTTACTATGTATTTTAACTAATTTTTGGGGTCTTTGCTTACCGTTTATAATCCAAGGAATTCTTATTATAGTTACAGGCTTAAATATGTTACCCTGATACCCCAAATCAATTAAATTTCCATTACGTTTCATAGGTCTCTAGTTTATTTTTACACGAGATTATGAGTAGTGAATGCTACAAAATAAGATGTCAACAATCAAGTTTGATATCGAAAAGTTAGATTGAACACGAGTTTCACTTTTTGGCAAGTCAAGATACACACGAGCTTGACTCAAAGCAAACTCCAAAGGTACTTTTGAGAAATGAGAAGATGACAGAAATTGAAGCACAAAAAGAAGTGACATGAGAAAATATGTGATTAAAGAAGTGCTTCCGATAGGTGATTAAAGAAAATATGTTGCTAACCTTTGACAAACTTGGAGACATTAATTTTACATGAGAAAAATACTCACTAGTATGTTGGCTTTAAACAAAAACTTTACTTGCTTCACATGGCGAAAGGTACGTTAATTAAAGAGCATCTTGATAAATTTTATACACTGCAATGGATCTCGAAAACATGGCCATTAAAGTTGAAGATAAAGAATTAATGCTCTTGTTCTCTTTACCTTTCTCTTACAAGAATTTCAGGGAGAAAATGATTTATGGCAAGGACACGATCACCTTTTAAGAGGTGAAAACAACTCTTCTATTTTCGACGGAGCTCCTTTCAAACAATGAACCATGCGTTAGCTGTGTGTTCACACTGTGAACAAAAATCACTTCCCAATCCACCTTTTCCGTTTGACCATTTCTTCCATATTTGTTTTTGCATCATGGCATAGTTATGTTAGGACCGGGGTTAGCTGCCCACGAGTAGTCATCGTCGGTTTGGGTTGGCAGTCTATTTAAACCCTCTCTTCTCAGTTGATTAAAAAGTAGAAATTCTTCATAAAAGTGCACTGTTATTTTTGTTCCTACAATTCAAAGCAAATTATTGTTCCACCCTTCATTCTCTTCCGTATTTCGTTCTGTACAAGACTAAGTTCGGATCACATCTCTCGAAGTTGTGTGCGACGACGAGAAGCCGGTACCGCGTGGATTTTACCACTAGGAGCATTCGAGAACAGTCTGCACATAGATCTCGGATCAACTCTTAGGACAGTGCGTTCGGCACGACTTTTCCATAGGCCGTTAACACAAAACTTTATTTCTATTTTGTTTACAGATAAAAAGCAAAAGGAAGTAGGATTTGTTAACAATCTAAGAGTTAACATGTTTAAATATTTTCTTCCTGTTAGCCTACTGGAACAAAATACTACAGTTGCTCTTTACATATTTAGCATTTGGCATAACACTGGTTAAATTTTGCTAGTGTTAGTTAATGTTGTAGCACACAAAATATTTGTAGCACTAACAATACTTTTGTTAGTCTCTAGATGGATCAAAGATGGTAGAACGCGGGCCATAACAGAGCTGCTAGCGAGACCAGAAGGTCCGCTTTCTACTGGAACCCAAGTTGTCGTCGAGATCAGTGATTAACCCAAGAGTTCCTCATCTGATATTTCTCGATTCCAACGAAGCACGTACCAAGAACATGTTACAAACTGGCTCCGAAGAAAATGAAGATTATAACAAGCAACAAGTAAAACGTTCCTCTCTTTACGTTAGCGGAAGCTACACTGAGAAAGAACGAAGCAAAGAAAAAACTGAAGAGAAGCTCCTTGCTGGGGTGGTCAAAACCACCGTTGCTCAAAGCAAGCTCCGCCGTACAGACGATCTGCCCCCAGGAACCAGTAAGTTCACAAAAGAACTTCTGGAACGCTCAAAGTCACCTTCAAAAATACTCGAAAACACCATGTGGGAGGGAGACACTCTGGGCCGCATATGATCGATTATTCTCGGTTTTCCATCTGTATTCTCTCTCCTCAAATGAAAGAGGAGATCCTCTATATAAATAGAAGAAATCAACACCTATGTGGCTTGAGGAAACTCCAGGCCGCATAAGCGCTGACCGACCAGATCCCCCAAATCCGGGTGTCAGAGACATCAGCGCCACAAGTGACGTTGCACTGCACGAGGCAAACATCGCCGCCAAATGCTGAAAGCAACCACTCGTGCTGCCTGACACGCTGTACTGCACGAGGCAGACAACGCCGCCAAATATCGAAAGCAGGCCCTGCCCCCTCCACTTCAGACTCTCAACATGCTGCTTGGGCACCGAGCTGCATGCTCTCCTGGCCGTATGGGGGCCGAGCCGCATGTGCACCTGGCCGCATTACAACCGGCCGGATGGGCACTGAGCCGCATACGCACCGAGCCGCATGCGCAACTGGCTACGTGGCCCCTAGCCACATGAGCACCTGACCGCGTGGTCCCTGGCCGCATGTGCACCTGACCGCATGGCCCCTGGCCGCATGCGCTCCAGGCCACATGTGCTCCAGGTCGTTTGGCTCCACGAAGCATGTGCCCAAGCAAGCAACCGTATATGTAACTCGCGCATAAAAGGAGCGCACGAGCGCCATGCGACGATGTTGACGTTCTAAGTGCAAAGTGCGCCAACAAAGCGCCACTTTGCGTCCATGAGCACGAGTCCGAGTCTGAGTCCGAGTCGATAAGCCCCTGCGGGGCTTAGCTCATAAGGAAAACTTTCCAAACGTTGTAAAAAAACAAAGATTGTCATAATGGAGTTCACATTTTAACCCTTTATGAAAGGTCAACCCACATGGGCCTCCACCCTATGTGCATATACCAATACTAAGCATAGCTATATATTGAGATATACACATTGGTGGTTTTGCAATGTGGGACTAAAACTCCCAAAGCCAAGTAAAAAATACCAATATTCTCCCACATATATCACAATATATGGTTGAACGTTCCTCACAGTGACCGCCATCATGCATTATGATAGATATTGCCGACGACTTGAATCTTTCCACATGGGTCAAACAACAGTATGATACAAGAATGGACTAGGACTTGAATTCTGCACCATAGCTGCTAGTCTCCCTACTCACACAATGACCTCAACTGAGCCATCTGGTCGCACGTTAAAGTCCCTGTGCTGACCTGGTCGTAATGTATGTATCTTAGGTGTCTACAAGCTTTCCCTCAAGAGACGGCCTATATCTCTATCCATACACTTAGGTAAGTTCTTTCACTATAGAGAGTTTATTATCCAGCATGAAGCATTAAGCTTCTGTGCGGTGCTACGCTGCATAACATGGCTGTCCAAGGCCGAGGATCCCCCTCTTGTGGTGTCATACCACTCTAGCATTAGGACACAGGCCTCTTAGTAGTGCCGTTACTACACACAATATGGAGCCTTGTGCTCCTGTGCGGTGCTACGCCACTGTGACATGGCTTAAAGCCGAGGTTCACTCCCTCATGTAGTGTCACCCACTGTAGCATGAGGTCACATGCCTCTGAGTAGTGTTGTACTACCTTCCAGCATGAAGCCTTATATTTTCGTGCGGTGCTACGCCACTGTGATATGGCTCGAAGCCGAAGTTCACTCCCAAATGTGGTGTCACCCACTGTAGCATGAGGTCACATGCCTCTTTGTAGTGCTGTACTACCACTCTTTATTTTCTTTCAGCATTAGGCTACCTGCCTATGTGCGGTGCTACTGCCGCTATGACATGGCCTAAAGCCGAGGTTCACTCCCTCGTGTGGTGTCACGCCACTGTAGCATGGAATACATGTCCCTTGTACTGCTGAAACTACTCGTGCTTCCTATAACGCACACCGGACATTCGTTCTGTTCGAGAACTCATTAAGGCGTTAAAAAGCCATCCTCCCACAGGAAATATTCTGATCAAGAACAAAAAGTAGATCACAGTAGTTTTGGGTACGTATCCCACAATATCCCTGAGGACTACCTACTGTACCTGATATTCTCCTTGTCAATGGTCCTCCCTTGAACCAATATCTAGATGCCTGATAGATTTTTCTTTGAACCAATAGCATAAAGCTAAATGGTAGGATTGCAGAGACGTAATACTAGAGGTCCTCCAAGCCCATATCTGCTGCATTCTCGACTATGTGAGGTGTTACTGCCTCTGTGACATGGCCTACAGCCGAGGCTTTATCCTGTCGAGGTCCCTCATAGTGGTCTCACCCCACAACAACATGGAGTACTACGCTCCATTATAGTGCTTGACTTTGATTATATGTGGTGCTACTGCCGCTGTGACATGACTCGAAGCTGAGGCTTTACCCTGTCGAGGTACTTAATGGTGGTGTTACCCAACGGTATCATGGAGTACTACACTCCTTTATAGTTCTTACAATCAGCTGGTGCTTGAGGCCAATAATGAACGGATCTGCCAGATTTACCTGACTCCAATCTTTAACCACTGTAATGATCCACGCTAGCTGCGCTCATTCAGTATTCTGTACTGTCCTATTATGAACGGATCTGCCAGAATCACCTGGCTCCGAACATTAACCACTGTAATGATCCACGCTAGCTGCGCTCATTCAGTATTCTGTACTGGCATGTTGTGAATGGATCCGCCAAAATTACTTGGCTTCGAATATTAACTACTGTAATAATCCACGCTAGCTACGCCCATTCAGTGTTCTGCTTTTTATCCACACAGTTATCTTCAGAACTTTGAAAAGATGAATAGATGCCACTGTTGCAGCTTCCTGGTTTTTACAATACGTCGGTATCACCCGAATCTATATACTAACTATAGGAAGATCATCTGAGAGCTTTCAGAGTTATCTTGCTTAATATGCTACAGCTGATAGTGCATAGAATTCCAGCTGATAGTGCATAGAATTCCAGCTGATAGTGCATAGAATTATGAAAGTAAAGACTGCTTCTTCGACTTCTACGATATAGCAGTACCACTCCTGGAGAAGTCACGTCCTCCTGTGGATCTTTTACTCTTCTTTCCTGAGCATCAACTGACATCACTGAAGCCTTCCATCATATCTGGATAACTGCTATAGTGTAGGATATACTATCGAGTCTACTTAAAATTTTTGATGACTCTCTTTACAGCTTCCAATGTTCAATAACACACATACTGCTCGTAAACAGACTCAGCATCCCTACATCGAGAGCCATATCAGGCCTGGTGGTACTCACAGCTTGAATCATTCACCTGATGATGCTTGAGTACACCAACTGTCTGATGCTTTTCCTTGGATTAGGCTTCATCTCCATGTCACACCTGAGGAGTATTGTCCCTGATGCCCAAAATGTGTGATCATCTCTTTATGCATAATGCTTGTGACTAAGCAAGCCCCCTGGCATCCGGATTATCTTATATCCTTAAGGATGATATCTGCAATCCCATATCCTGAGTATGGACAAAATGACATCTTTGTTCTAGTGATACTTCTATATCCATAGCTGGGATTAGTTAGTCGTTCATATAGATACAAAAGATAACTCCTTTTTTATCAGCAAAATTTGTGTACACACATGTGTGTGTCTCGCTGATCCTGCGATAACTTTGACTTGAAGACTTGTCAAACTTATATGCTGCCATATCTTGGGATTTGCTTCAGGCCGTATTGAGATATTACTAACCCGCAGACTGTCTTCAAACCTGAATGATAATAATTATGTCTGTTGTCCGTGAATCTCTCATGACTGTGTTTCTTCATCTGATAAATAATCAACTTATGATTAGCAGCTACGATAATCATCATACTGATATATGACACCCTCAACGAGGTACCTAAGAACTCAATCCCCTGTTATCTGAGAAAACCCCTAGGCTATAAGCCTATTCTTAAACTCAACTGTTATGGTTGTTTCCATTTTCCTCTACTGAAAATATATAAGCATATAATAGGTTTAGCTCATTCAGGCAGATTGATCAACATCCAAGTGTTGTTATAGGGTCAATATATTCATGGACTACCTTCTCCCAGCAGACTTAGTCCCTGGTCTTTATCACCTCATCATTGGTAAGTGGTACGACTTCCATTTGATAGGTGATAATTAGATTATTTTTGGTTCTTTGACCTCCTGACTCTTCTAGCTGACTACTCTTCGAGTTTTGGTTCAAATGTTGTCTCTTAGAAGATAACTCCTTCTTGGACCACGTCTTCTTCTATAGAAGTGCCAATAACTCTGGCTGATATGGTCCTCCAGAAAACCCCCACAATCAAACAATATTTATGTGGATCTGACATTGAACCAGAGTTACATCAGAAGTGACAAACGGTACTAGGGACATGACTGTAAGTGCAACCTTCTCCCACAGACAATCTGGAAGGCCCTTTGAACAATAATATAAAAGTTACCTTTGCTGTCAACTACTGGTCCTTCCTATCTGCACCTTCAAAGGACTGGAAAAGTATGAAGATGTCGTTCCATAGTCAATTCCATATTTTAAGCTGAATGATGAGAATCCAAAGAACGATACATGTTCCATAGTCAATTTCATGTTCTAAGCTGAATGATGTGAATCCAAAGAATAATGCATATTCCATAGTCAATTCCATGTTATAAGCTGAACGATACGAATCCAAAGAATAATGCTCTTCGTATAAAAAAAATCTGAGTCTATCGAGTTGTAGACCGATATGACACTCAGCTCCAAACTTGTAGTCCCTGAGTTTCTCGAACGCTTTATCCTTCGATTATGAGAAGATATGTGAACACGTTTCCCAAGAAATCATCAAAGAAAGAAGTGATAAACTTTACTCTGGCCCTTTGTGGAGAGTAGAATTCACAGATATCTTAGTACACCAGCTCCATAGGATATGTACTTATAGTCATCAGTCTAAACGACTTCCTGACTACCTATGTCTGAACATAGACATTATATCTCTCCACCTCTTTACCCTCACTTTTTGGAGATATCCCTGAACTTAGACATCTTTAAAAAGGATATGTCTTAGTCAGATGCGACATAACTCAATAAGAGTAATATCTTCCTCAAGCCGGAAGTCTAGAATCATAATCCTGATCCCTAGATCTTCTGCTTGATACTTGTTTGCCATAGAGACCTCCTTCTTAGATAGTGCTCTTCTTGGTGAACAACTCTTTTACAGAGCATGCCTGGCCGAATGCATCGGTGTCTATCCACCTGTCAGTAGCCACGCTTGATAACTCAACCTTCGTAATCATAGCAACCAAGTTAAGTAATCAAAGGAACCAAGTTTTAGCTATACCTTGCTATATTGGTTCGAATTAGTTTTGCTTTCAAGCTCTAATTTCAGCCATGCATCAAGTCCTGCCAGAGCAGTAACCTTCATGTCCAAAGCCTCCATGTGTCCTGCATGCGCATAAGTCTCCATGTGTCCTGCATGCGTCCAAGATACTATACGACCAGCTCTGTCATGGGACAGGACCTTCAATGCGCCAAGAATCTGCCATCTTCTAAGAGTCTTTTATGCAGCATGAGTCTTCATGCGGCAAGCGACTTTATGCGGCAAGTGACTTCTATGTGGAAAAGTCTTGCCAACTGCTAAGAACTGTAATGTGCTAAGTCTTGTTATGCGCATACTCTGCAATCCTTGGTCAACTTGTAATCTTCTTTCCAACTAGAATGCGTGTCCTTCAAATGCTAACTCCTCAATTCTAGGAAGTGGTAGGTTCTAACAACTCACGTTCAATATTTGACAAATGACACATTCCCTCATCCAAATGTTCGAAGTGTATCCCGTTAATCTTCTCAAGTTTGTAAAAACTTGTTGCCGAGAAGATTTGATTGGATGTTCTACATCTTTCTTTGGATCTTGCTTTGAGATTGTTAGTCCCTAGATGGATCAAAGATGGTAGAACTCGGGCTATAGCAGAGCTGCTAGCGAGACCCGAATGTCCGCTTTCTACTGGAATCCAAGTTGTCATCGAGATCAGAGATTCATACAAGAGTTCCTCATCCAATATTTCTTGATTCTAACATAGCACGTACCAAGAACTGGTTACAAACTGGCTTCGAAGAAAATGAAGATTACAACAAGCAACAAGTAAAATGTTCTTCTCTTTACGTTCGCAGATGCTACAATAAGAAAGAATGCAACAAAGAAAAAACTGAAGAGAAGCTCCTTGCTAGGGTGGTCAAAACCACCGTTGCTCAAAGCAAGATTCGTCGTACAGATGATCTGCCCCCAGGAACCAGCAAGTACACAAAATAACTTCTGAATGCTTAAAGTCACCTTAGAAAATACTCAAAAATACCATGTGAGAGGGAGATACTCTGGGCCGTATATGATTTGGTATTCTCGGTTTTTCATATGTATTCTCTCTCCTTAAATGAAATATGAGGTCCTCTATATAAATAGAAGAAAATAACACCTATGCGGCCTAAGGAAACTCTAGGCCGTATAAGCGCTGACCGACCAGATCCCCTAAATTCGGGAGTCAGAGTCGTCGGTGCCGCAAGTCACGTTGCACTGCAAGAGGCATACATAACCGCTAAATGCCAAAAGCAGCCGCTCGCGTCGCTTGACACGCTGTACTGCACGAGGCAGACAACGTCGCCAAATACCTAAAGCAGGCCCTGTCCCCTCTATGTCAGACTCTCCAAAGGCCGCATGGGCACCGAGCTTTATACGCTAATGGCCGACTGGGCGTCGAGCCGCATGCACACCTGGTCGCATGGGCACCAAGCCGCATATGTACCGAGCCATACACCTGGCCGCATGAGTACCTGACCGCATGGCCCCTGGCCGTATTTGCTCTAGGCCACATGCTCTCTAGGTCGCATAGATATACGAAGCATGCGCCCGAGCAAGCAACCGTGCATGTAACTCGCGCATAAAAGGAGAGCACGAGCGCCATGCGATAATGCTGACGTGGTAAGTGCAAAGTGCGCCAACAAAGCGCCACATTGCGCCCTTGAGCACGAGCCTAATTTCGAGTCCGAGTCGCTAAGCCCTTGCGGGGCTTAGCTCCTAAGGAAAACTTCACACTGGTGGTGACAAAACAAAGATTGGAGTTCACACTTAAACCCTCTAGGAAAAGTCAACCCACATGGGCCTCCACCCCATGTGCATATACCAATACTAAGCGTAGCTATATATTGAGATATACACATTGGTGGTTTTCCAATGTGGGACTAAACTCCCAAAGCCAAGTGGAAAACACCAAAAACTTTTTCTACTGTCTGTATAAGAACACTTTTGTGCTATTAGAAAAAGGAAAATTACTTGTTCTTCAACACATTGTTGAAAGTTAAACTTGTGTTAGTAAGTAAAGGAGCAAATACTTTGTGTTCAAACAAAGGTAAGCTCACAGACACATATTGTTTAGCATCTTAACAAAATTGTTAACAAATTTATTAGTTGATTATTAGTGTTAGCAAATTTAACTGTTAACAATTATATAAAGTACAATTTATATCTATATAACAGTGTAGAAAAAGGTTCTTCATAACATTTCTAAATTTTCTTTTTCAATTTGGCTACTGTAATTTAATATTTATAGCACACAAAATCTTGGTAAATAGAGGAATTGTCATTGGTATAGTGATAAAATGCAATTTATATCTATTGTTACTGTTAGCTACATTATATATTGTTAACTATAGTATTATTTAGTACATATCGATATAAAGATTTTATTTGTGGTACTAGGTTTTCATTTGGCATCTTTTAATAATTTAGATCAAGAAATAGTTTATTGACCTTGCAAACTCCTTTAAATCTAAAGTTCTATAAAGTAGAGATAAATTTGAGAACAAGCCGAATGGTCCTTCTGTCAAACGGGTGTAAATAGCCTTAAGCGACACGATATTTAATTGTCTTCGGACCACCGCTAGCTGGTAATTGGCCTCTACAGCTAACCAAAGTTGATCAAAAATTGATAGACTAAAGATTTATTAAAGTTGATTAGTAAGATCACTGAACTTTTATTCTAGAGCCTCAGTCACCCTTATTGAGTAAATACATTATTCATGCAGACTTTAGGCTAACATACTAGTTACCATGACTGGCAAAGAAGAGACTTTGACTGCTAAGCCAACTAAGTTTGATGGCTCCTACTTTAAGTGGTGGCAGAGTCAGATAAAATTTTGGCTCACCATATTATGACTGATCTCAGCCATTGATGGATCCATACTTATCTCAAATGATTCTAATGACATCGAGTCTGACGTAGGAGTGTCCAAACCCTCTAGTTCCTCAAAACCAAAAACTCCTAAGGAATTATAGTTTCATTGCTTTCATAGAATTCTAAGCGCCTTATCTGATTCTCTTTATGGCATATTTTTTGAATATAAGAGCGCTAAAGACTTTGAAATGCTTTGGAAGAAGAATATGGTTGTGATGACGTTGGAATTGAAATATTCAATTCTTCCTCATTCAATAGGTATTTTATGGTAGATAACAAACCTATGAATGACCAAATCCATGAATTCTAAGAATACGTTAGGCATATTTAGGCCAAAGGTACAACTTTTTCTAATGAGCATAAGATAGTTTGCCTGATAGACAAGCTCCCTCATTCTTGGTCTGATGTTAGAAAAGATCTCATTCATACACAAGATGACCTTACTTTTGCTCAAGTCCTAAAGAAAAATTAGAATAGAAGAACAAATTAGACTCAGGTCTGATCCTAAGACTGAGTCTAAGGCTAAGATAAACCTAGTAGAATACCAAGGCAAATCAAAGTCCAATCATCCTCACAAACCTAAGAAGAACTTCTTCAAGAAGAAGAAGAACTTTCAGCCTCACCATCTGAACCATTAATACCAGCAAAACCATAGACTTAGAAACTTCAGTCAGATTCAGGATCAACATAAATTTTGTTTGGTGTATTGGAGAGCTAACCATCTATCCTTCAACTGTTTCCACAGAAAGAAGGAAGATATAAAGACTCCTTATAAGGGGAAAGGCCTAGCCAAACCAAATGCTAATATGATTCTGAATGGGTCTTCTAGTTCTTTCTGGTCTGTAACTTATCAACATTTAGTTAATATTTCTTACTATTCTGATTATTGATGGTTGCATTATGGAGCTAATGTTCATGTTTTATTTGATCGCTCCTTGTCATGTCCCAGTACTGAAATACGGAGAATAGGGGTATGACCCAGCCAACCACACCTTGTGAAAATATTGGAGTAACTCGCAATATGCTAAGGTTGTCTAGAGACAATGTGGTGCATACTACAATCAAGTCTCCCATGGTCTCACAAAGAAATCTATGTCTTAATCAATCAACAAACAAGCAGTAAGAATGGGCATATAAGATAAAACAGTAAGGCGTCCCTGACGTTCTTTCAAAATGATCATGAAACTAATTATACAAAATTATGAACTAGTGTATTTTCAAGGCTATATAACTGTAAGTCAGCCATAGTCTGAATAATATACAATCATGTAAATAAACTAATGCCCAGATGATCGGCTAATAAGTGCTGCCAGCTAAACGCCAAAAGGTAACAAAATAATACTTAGAGTGGTGGAGAAGAAACCCACTCAAGTCCCTCGGCAACTGTCACTCCTTTATCCCGTATACTCGAAATATACTCAAGTTGGCGCACTTTTGCTTGTGTTTTTATTTTAGCGTACTTTGAGTATACTTCAAGTGCACGGTTTAGTGGAGTTTGGCGCACATTGACTAATATTGATAGTGTGTGGTGGTAGGTAGGGTGTGTGGTTTGAATTTATTGGAGAGATCCGACGGTTCACCATCAATCCCTTGCCTATATATATCCTTGTTCTCATTCTCTCTCCTCACTTATTTATTTCTCTTATTTTGCTCTTGGTTTTCTTCATAGGTAAGTACATCTTGTAAATATGAAGAAACATGATCGACTATAGTTTTATTCTTGGTATTTGTTATGTAATTAGTTTCTATTAGTATTGCTCTTGGTTTTTCCTTAATTTCTGGTTCTTGTTGCTTGAGGAGTGGAGCACTGTCATACTCTCGAGCTTGAACTCTGAGTGCATCAATGGTGGGTCGGTTGGAGAAGAAGAACAGTGACGTAAAGTACATATGAGAATTTGTACTATGGACGCATGTTGAGTGTGACCTGTAGTCCATGGGTGCATGTTGAATGTGACCCGCATTTTATACTCGTGCATACTTTAAAACTACTGCCAATTTCTTACAAAAGTATGTCAAGGGGATAAATTTTTGGAAAAATCCTTCTTGGCGCAATTTTGGAAGATTTCAACCTCTGGCGTACAATTGATGTATTATCGAACGAACCAAGCAAAAGTGAGTCAGTCTACTTTTCAGCACACTTCTGACCAACTTCCTTCTTGGCGCACTTTTTAACCAAATCAGCAAACCGACGCATAATTGACACATTGTGCATTAACTATCAAAAGTGTGCTACTCTTATACATATAAACCTTGGCGTATTTTTGGATGCTCAACGGTTGGCGCACTTTTGATGAGTTAATAACTCGACGCACTTGTTAACTCTTGGCGCACTCTTGCTCGGTTCATCCTCGATAAGCGTACCTTGAATTTAGCATATCTCAATTCCCGAGGCCCTCGACTGTCGTGCCCTCGACCATCGCGCCACGTGGGGACTCGTATTTTATCTTGTAGTAATTTTGCATTTGTATAGTGTGCCACTTCTCTTATTCTCGTAACTCTTGCTTTGTGCGCCAGTTTGCTTGCATGTATAGAATGTGCCTATTCTTGTAATTCTTGATTTGTTCGCCACATCTTTCTGCTGCTCTATTATCATTTTTGTGTGCCATGTTATAGGCTTCTGCGCCATGACTTATGTGATATAGTGTTATAGGTTTGTGTGCCATATAGTTGCTTACTCTCACATAGTGCGCCAATATTTCTTACTAGCCTATATTGGCACTTGCAAAGTACGTCGACACAGGAATTTTTTTGATTGATTGTGCTTGCATGGGTCATGTTGTGCACTTGAGGCTTATTCTAGATTAGTTGAGCTTGACCATGATTGGCGATCTATGACCCCAGAATTTGATAAATTGATGAGGCATTCATGACCGTGACTCAATCATATGAGATATGAGATTCCTAATTAATTATGACTCTTGACTTGATCAAAACATGATTGATGTGACCAACTGATAGGTTTGGTATCCTGACTTGGTTATTATATTCATGCCGATACACTTGTCCTACTCGCCTATTTATAAAGGCTACATTGTACACTGAGTTTAGGACATTAGCCAATATGTACACTGAACGTGACATGATGATTTCTGCTCGGTGCATAATATTATATTCCTAAATTCTTGGCACGAAAATGATAATGAGTCAGAACCATAGTGTGGCTAGGTTATTGCTTGTTTGAATGTTGCATCTAAATTTGGGTGAATCCAGAATTGACTCCTTATATTAAATATATTTGTATCAAATGTGCTCGTACTCTCTACGACATCATTAAGGGGAAGGTTTATGTGGCCACAACCGGGAATTCCATATCACTGTAGGGTTAATTAGGTAATATAAAAGTTGATTAGAACATGGAGAGAAAATGATATCCCAAGATCGTACGTGATGGGCCGCCCTTTGATAATTTTTATGGCGTGCAAGGCTGACCACTACGAATATTGTATATCATCAGCATGTAGTAGAGTACAATATTCGACCTTTTATATTTATACCGAGACAATATTTTCCCTATCGAAATATTGGAACTGTTACTGATTTATTAGCGTGGTGGCCCTTCATGATTTTCTGCTTGTATAATATTGGCTCGGTTAGCCCTGCTTGACATGGAATGATCTAAGGATGCTTATTATTATTATTATTATTATTATTATTATTATTATTATTATTATTATTATTATTATTATATTTACGATAATCCCAGACTCCACATAACAAGCCGTAACATTGTTTGGCCGTTCTAACCTGACTTGGTTGTGATTATAATTCTGCTAGTAGCTTAGGGACATAGACTGTCATAGTATGGTGTTCAACTTCTATCCTTGTTTGGTTGGAGAGTTGAGTCATTATGCTATGATGGAATATGGACCGAACTATGACACAAAAATTCTAGCTTGACCATAATCATGGGACATACCTTATCTTTGGTGGCATGGAATTTTCTATCCTTGTTTGGTGAAGGAGTTCCATGTTATCCCAAAGATGAGGAATGCACCAATAAATTTTGGCTCTTGCACTATATGCTTGATCTGGTTTTTGTTTCTTCATTCGTGCTTCCTTGTGTTCCTTGCTATTTGGGGTATAATCCTACTAGTTTTGTATGGCCAGGTTTAGAGCTAGCACCAGAGGATTTAGCTTATCCCCCTTACAATGGCACGTACCAGATGAATGGTCATTGAAAGGCATGAGTGGGTTTCTTGATCACTGCTTGTCTTGTACATTCTACTCTTTTCGGCATTTAGCCACCGACACTTGTTAGCCGGCTTGACTGGACATCAGTTCATTTTTACTCAATTATAATATAATCAGAATGTAGCTCATCTTGGTTGTGTAAATATTGACATTCTGCTAGCCTAACATTTTGATGGCTAGAACTCTAGAATATTCCGATGGAGCGTTTGAGTCACCTTACGGCTTTATCTCATATGTTCTATGTTGTTGTTACTTGCTTGAATGATTGAGACATAGTTGTTCTGAGATCCTAAGAGACTTAATTATAGCATGCACCCCCTTTTCTACAGCCATGACTGTCGTACAATGTTCGATACCTTGTACGGGAGAGCTGGCCATGTCCGCCTCCGTATTTCGGTACTGGGGCATGACAAGGTTTTAGTGGTGGCCCATGCAAGTATGATTGTTCAGACTTGTGGGGTGTATCTTAGGAGTCTCAGTCAAACATGTTCCTTCATGTATTCATGAATTCGTTCTTCTCGATACTCAGCTTGAACCATATGATTGATTATTTATCTGTTCATTCTCATCATATTCTTGATGTCTTTTGTCCCTTTCTTCCAGGGCTTCCCCATCTTTAGTTTTCGGAGCATCAGGGGCATCGAGGTGACCAGTAGGTCCGGGTGAGATGGGACAGCAGCATGAGGAAGTATTTTCTCAGGATCCGGTTCCAATCGAGCCAGTGGTTGGCCCCCTAGGTGAGATAGTGGCAGAAAATATCGAGCAACCTGTTCCAGGGGTCCCGGCTCCCCCAGTAGTGCCAGCAATGCCTACATCACTTAATATCCCCGCTTTATTAGAGATCATCAGGGGATGATAGCCTCACAACATCATCCGATGGCGGTACAACAACAATAATAACTCCAGCAGCAGGAACATAATGAATTATTGAACCAGGGGTTACAAACAGCTCTAGAAAGAGACGAAAGGATAGATTCTGGGGCATCGGTTAGATTCTGTCGATTTAACCCCTGGTACTTTAATGCTACGGAGAATGCCATTATGATAGACGATTAGCTCCAGGATATTGAGGGTATTCTGGTGACAGCTGTGGAAGCATGAAAAATACGCTGGGAAGAGCTATGCAGCCTCTTGATGCGGAGCAGCGTAAACGGAGACCTTCAGAGCCATCAAGCGTGCAACAGAGCTTTCTCCGCCAAAAAAAGGCATAAAGTATAAAGCTCAAAGGACCATCCGCGTAAGTGCAGTACGTCCAGGCCGCTCCAGCGTAAGACAGAGTTCTTCATCGCCTCCATGGCGTAAAACTCAACCGCTCTCAAAGCAGCGTTAATGCGTACGAGGAACGCTTCGTCTTCCCCAAAATGAACCTGTTAAGTCACGCAGTGAATCTGACCTCTGACTCCTGACAAAAAGTGCTGCACGGCTACCCAGACGATGGCTGAAAACGATGGCAGACCCCTCGGGACGCGCCCCACAGTATGATGGCGGATCTCGACATTTAATACGGAGGATTTGGTTAAAGCATCACCAAACCGTCGTTTACTGGAGTCCCCTCAGCATAAACCGCTCTTTCGCGTACAAGGGAATACGCCGCCCTGTTTTACACAGGCAAACATGAGCTGTTTTTCGCTCCGCAGCAGGCAAACCGCCTGCCACGTCAAAAGCTGCACCTCATTCGGGACTCGAGGCACGTCTCCACGTCAAATTGCACAGAGCGGTGACAGTTTCTCTCAAGGCACATCTCTGCGACGGGTGCACAGAAGGGCTGCAGACTTCAAAATACGCCTCCGCATTTAATACATAAGATGGTGGCAAATCTCTGTAAGAGATTCGATTATATCTCAAAAAGCCATAATTCTGGCTAAAGATGTCCACATCAGCACGGTATGCGGCGGCTTCTACGCCCCTTCAGGATCTGTGCTCACGCGGCTCCTACGCCCATTCCAGCACGGTACGCGACGGCTTCTACGCCCCTTCAGGATCTGTGCTCACGCGGCTCCTACGCCCATTCTAGCACAGTACGCAGCGGCTTCTACGCCCATTCAGGATCTGTGCTCACTCAGTCTCTACGACCACTCGGCTTCTATGCCTGCTCGGCTTCTATGCCTACTCGGCTTCTATGCCTGTTCGGCTTCTATGCCTGCTCGGCTTCTATGCCTACTCGGCTTCTATGCCTGTTCGACTTCTATGCCTATTCGACTTCTATGCCATGGTAACAGACATTTGGCTTCTATGCCAAACTCTGCTACACAATGGATACCTACCTACGTGGCTTTTACGCCGTGATCTTAGTAGCAATTGTATGCGTTGTATTTTCTTAGTTGGACCCGCGTCACACGCTCATTCAAAAGATCATCTATACGTAGGCATTGGTTACTTTAACCGTTGTGTAAAAGGGTGCTGTACTTTCCACTCCTCGGTTGTTACACCGATGGAGTGGTCACTGTCACCAAAACTCTATAAATAGAGACCCCTATCAATGGGGAACAAGGTCGACAATTTGGAAGATCGAACCAGGTCGAAGAATTGATAGAGAGAGAGAGAGAGAGAGAGAGAGCACCCAGAGCTCAGGCAAAGAGTAGGGATCGACGACTTCAGCATCGTGCATCCACCCTCTTCTGCAACCTTCGAAGCTGTTTCCTGTCTTCTACGGCACTTCTTCAACATCGTGTGGTCCAAGGGCTAAAGTGATCGACCGCAGATCAGACACCTATAGCAATATCTACCCAAATTAAATAAATTGTACTCCCACATCCTCGTATAGGATTACATTGTACAAGTTTGTTTGTAAACAAAAGAAGGCGGGTTCCGTATAAACCCCCATATCGAATACATTCCTATTCTTTTCGTTTAAATAACCACAAATAAGATGGCGACTCTGCTGGGGACATCTTTCTCTTCTGACGAGGAAGTAATTGCTCAACACGATACGGTATCTGTGGGATCCGTGAAGAAGACACTGGTCGTCCAATTCGACCAGTCTGCCTACAAAGACATGCTTGGGACTGGGGGTGGCTCTCACTCTCTCTCCGTCCAAGACAACAGGAAGCTGCGCAAGGTATGGATGCCCAAGACATCCTCTACCGTTCCTGTGGACTCTCCGATCTCTCCGATCTCTCCGACCAATGAGGTGGTAGCATTGCTCCCTCCATGCCCTGTACGTAAAAATCAGTCTCCCGCTACGCGCGGTATAGACAAAACTTCAGGCAAAGCCTCAGCGCTGACCCAGAAGTATCCACTGCGCTTTACGCGCAGAAATCAGTCTCCCGCTACGCGCGGTACAGACAAAACTTTAGGCAAAGCCTCAACGCTGACCCAGAAGTATCCACTGCGCTTTACGCGTAGGAATCAGTCTCCCGCTACGCGCGGTACAAACAAAACTTCAGGCAAAGCCTCAGCGCTAACCCAAAAGTATCCACTGCGCTCTACGCGTAGGAATCAGTCTTCCGCTACGCGCGGTACAGACAAAACTTTCGATGGTGCCTCAACGCCAAATCGAAAGTATAGATCACGCTCCACGCGCAAAACAACATCTGACCTCTACGGTAAACCAGATGAGCGCTGTGATCTCCGCGAGGGGAAGCAAACAGGCGAATACTCAGCTTCTCGGCCTTTACGTCAGCAAGAGAACAATCTGCCTACTCTCCGGATTACGCAAGAAGCCGATGGCCGACTGAGGACCTCTTCAGCTTTACGCCAGTCTAAGCGAATCTCCAAATTACGCCAGGCGGGGTCCCACGACGTGAAGCAAGCTCAGGTTGCTACTCCTGACCTACGCGAATGCCTAAACCAGAAGCATAAGAAGAGGGGACCTTCCAACATGTCTATTACGCCCCCTAGGGAGCAATATTGTAATAGTCATAAAATCGTGATTGACTGCTACTGTTCTAAAGTAAGACGGTCGGTTTTCGACCGACTGAGCTACTCTCAGTCTTTCCCGGAAGAAGAGCCCACGTATGCATCCGTGAACATAGCTTCACGCATACCTAGAAGAAGGTCAAGCTCAAGACGTCATCCCTCTGGACCTCCGAGCCGAAGGAGATTCGAAGACCTCCTCAGGAATACTGAAGCTGGGGTGTTCCAAAACACTCGTACAAGGTCACAGCAACCGGCTTCGTACTCATCTGATTCCAACGCTGGGGGTCGCCAATCTCCCAGATCAGATGCTGAGAGTATAGAGTCTATGCCCATGGAAATGGGAGTTTACGCTGTTGAAGATGGACGCGAGGAAGCTTCGCCCTCAGGAAATGCGGAACAACGCATCACTGTGCTGGAGACGTCTCTGAAACAAATGCAATCCGTAATGGAGAACATGCACTAGATGATGCTAACTCAGCACGCAACTGCCGTAGCTCAAGCGTCGGTCCCGCCAACTCAGATACGTGTGGGGGTGGACTTGCCACCATCCAACCCAAGCCAAGAGCCCGCTCTAGATCAAGAGTCGGCAGCTCCTCCGCTTCCCCACTCGGTGAATACATTACCTCCCGTTGGAGTCACGATACAACCAACTCCACACTACACCGGAGCCTCGCTCTCAACTGAAAATCTGATGCAGGCAGTACGGGAGTTGAAAGCCCAGTTTGATGCCTTGAAGCACAAAGATCAGCTCAAGAAACTAGGAATCAACCAACCTTACCCAGCTACCTAGGAAGAAATCCCTTTTCCTCCGAAGTACAAACCTCAGACTATGGCTCTGTTCGAAGAAAAAACATCACCAAGTCAATACATGAACTATTTCAGTATGATGACGGTGTTGCTACAAGGGAACGACGCCCTCCTCACTCGGGTGTTCAAAGGCTGCCTCTCAGGAGTAGCATATCAGTGGTACCGTACCTTGGCGGACAACTGCATTACTTCCTTCGAAGACTTCAAAGCTTTATTCTTCATGCGATTCTATGAGGGTGGGATGGACATGTCTATGTCCTCTCTCATCGAAGTCAAACAAAGGGAAAAGGAGGACGTTCGCACCTTCGTCGAACATTTTCGTCAGACCACCTTACAAATGCCTCCAGGAGTTCCAGACTCGGCGTTAGTAGACATTTGCAGGAAGAACCTCCTTCCCATAGTCTCGGCGTTAGTAGACAGTTCCATGAGTGGCCTTCGTTCATCGCCTCGGCAGTGGCCGCCGAAGACAACAGTCGCAAGGCGCACGACAATGGCATTATGATCTCCTCCTCCGATAGAGGCAAAAGGTCATCTCCCAGCGGCGACCATCCTCGCAGCTCCAAGGGAAAAGAAGCTCTGACGGTCAATACGTCCAGACAAAAGGCGGCAGCAACCACGCAGACGAAGCCCGGGACTTCCAGGTCCGTGGAAGTCTACTCTTTCGACGACGACGATATCCCTAGTATATTCGAGTGTCTCGTCAAAAGCGGCAAAATCACTCTTCCGGAGCTAAGGCGGCCCCAAGAAGTCGGCAGCACTGACGACCCCAAATACTGCATCTTTCACAGATACGTACACCACCCAACAAAGGTGTGTTACGTACTAAAAAGGAAGATCCAGGGGTTGATCGATGCTAAGGCCATCACTCTGCACAACACCGAGAAGACGGTCATGGCCAACATGATCTCTCTGCGGTTCGGCGATCTGCCTCCCCAAGAAGTCATGAACGGTGTCACGCCCATTTCCCGAGCTACGATGAACATCGTCAATCTTCCTCCAGCTAGGGATCAAAATCATGACCTGGT
Organism: Iris macrosiphon; assembly: GCA_036927795.1. Lineage (NCBI taxonomy): Eukaryota > Viridiplantae > Streptophyta > Magnoliopsida > Asparagales > Iridaceae > Iris > Iris macrosiphon. Next base: position 277,383,276 of record JAYESA010000004.1, on the reverse strand, counting down.
ACCCCTGACCACCCGTCAGGGCGAGATTATGTGGGTCCATCCGGATTTGGTGTCAGAGCTCGAAGAAGAGACTAAAGCTACTAAAGCTACGTCTAAAAAGAGCCCCAAATACAGGCCATGCCACATGGCCGCAACTTCTTCTGCATCAGACGGAGACGAGGTATTTGCCGTAACCCGTTCGGGGAAGGCCTACCTCAACGACAACGTAGCAGGTCAGGAAGGTGCACTGGCTGACGCTCCAGCCGCCAAACCTTCAGAGTAAGGTCCCGCCATGCAAAACATCAGCCCTGCGAAACCTACTCCGGCGGAAAAGGGGAAGCAGAGAGAAGTATGCTTTGATAAACCTGTGAAAAACATTCCAAGCAAGGGTTTAGAGAAGCCGTACGAATTCGACATCCTGGCCCAACTAGCCAATACGCCAGCCAGGCTCTCCATCTTTGAGCTACTCAGGCTCTCCCCAGACACTCGTCTAGCCCTGAGTGAAGCACTGATGCAGGCGGAGGTATACTTGACCCAGCTCAAGTCCCCCGACGAGGAGCCAGTGGCGTGTCCTCAATGCCACAGTGTGATGGAGGTGGTCCCAAATATCACTTTTACTCAAGACGACATGCTGTTAAAACATAACAGACATGACAGGCCCCTCTATTACACCGGGTATGTCGGTTCCATGGAGGTCGACCGGATTCACATAGATCCGGGGTCGTCAATCAGCATCATCCCTCACAGTCTGCTCAGGCCGCTAAGAATTCCTACCAGCGAACTGGCTTACACTACCACTACAATCGTGGGTTTCAATGCTGGAAGAAGTAAGCCATTGGGGAAGATCCGTTTGAGAATCCAGATCGGCAACCTCAGATCGGTGGCCACATGTTACGTCATCGATTCAGAGATGTCCTACAATATTTTGCTGGGAAGACCGTGGATCCACGACCACAACATCGTTCCTTCACCTCTACATCAATGCCTTAAATATGTAGACGCACAAGGAACCGTACAAACGGAGGTGGCTGACCTAAACCCGTTTAAAGGAATAGAATCCTACTATTCCGACGCCGTGTTGTACTCCCAAGACCACACGAAAGAAGCGCCAGGTGAGGCGAAGGACGGAGCACTCATCCGGGAGCCAGGAAAACCCTCCGCCGTACTACCGCTCCTGTCTTTGTCATTTTGGGCGAGACGGGTACGCAGGTCAGGAGGATTTGCCGAAGAGGAAGACGAAGGCTTGTATCTTCTATTCCCATCAGCGGGTACGTGAAGACTGGGCACCCCAGTTTCCCTATACCACCTGTATACAACAGGTTGGCCATCTGGGCGGCGGATAATCCCCTGGGAGGGTGTCTTTCCGTAATCTGAGCTTGTTTTACGCCGCGGGTCCTCCCGACAAGCGTAAAACTCAAATTTTACGATATACACCAATTTTCGATAGCCAGAGCTTTTACTCTCAGAGCTACGAAAATATGGAGTCTTTACGCTGGCACATTAGAAATATGGGCGTAAAAGATGAAAACGTCTCCGTGCATCAACTTCCTCCAAAGAGGCTATCAACACAGAAGATGACCTAGCGCGGTCATGTTCAACGTGTGCGAAGGATTTTTTGTCATTTTTTGTTACCCCAAAGGCTCTACCTCTAAGGCCGGGTGCGCTACTCGTCGGCGGGATACTTTGCTCGGAAGGAAGTTCGCCTTGCCCGACCAGAGACTCCCTCGCTGGGGCAGAAGAATGAGAGGAAGAACCTATGCTATTTTCCTTAGCGGAGGGGGTTTGTTTCGGCGCCATTTCTGAAGACTCGGAGTGCTCGGAGAAGGAACGAAGAAAAACTCGGAACAGTCGAAAGCTCTCTTTCGCAGAAGACAGATAAAAAGTTTTTCTCTCAAAAAACTTGGGGTATATATAGTCCGGGTCGACTCCTCGAATCCTCGGACGAACTCCTTGAGACCCTAACCAAATCTCACAAATTAAATGAGGGGTTATGATTGGATGCTACGTCAGCCCACTACCCTTGGAAGACGGACAGTCAGCGAATTCGAAAGGTTTTTCGTGCAAAATGGTTCAGCGGGTTCTACGCTAAAGGAGCTTTCTACGCTCGACAGCTACGAATCTACGGTTTTTACGCTCGCAAGCTACAAGTCTATGGTTTTATGCCCGGATGCCTTTGTGCTCGGTAGTTTTTATGCTTGAGAGGCCACAAACCTACGACTTTACGCTCAGCAGATACCAAATCGACGATCTCACGCTCGGTGGCGCTCAGTCTACGCTCAGAGGCAACAGATCCGCAAACTTCACGCTTGAAGAAATTTTCTTTTCAGGAGCTACAAATCAAATAGTTCTACGCTAAAGGAGCTTTCTACGCTCGATGGCTACGAATCTACAGCTTTATGTTCGACAGCTATAAGTCTATGGTTTTTGCCCGGATGCCTTTGTGCTCGGTAGCTTTTATGCTCGAGAGGCAACAAACCTACGACTTTACGCACAGGAACCACAAGTCTACGATTTCACGCTCGATGGTGTTCTACGCTCACAGGCTACAGATCTCCAGTCCTACGCTAAAGGAGCTTTCTACGCTCGACGGCTACGAATCTACAGCTTTACGTTCGACAGCTATAAGTCTATGGTTTTTGCCCGGATGCCTTTGTGCTCGGTAGCTTTTATGCTCGAGAGGCAACAAATCTACGACTTTACGCACAGGAACCACAAGTCTACTATTCCGCGCTCGATGGTATTTTTTGCCCAGAGGTTACAGACTGATGATTTCACGCTCCACGACTTTCCGTATATTCGAAATAGTCCCCAAGGCGGTCGATTGCAAAGAGTTCACGCAGAAGATACTCATTCTTGACCCAAAGTATCCCAAGTACCCAAAGCATACAAGAGTTCAAATATTGAGAAATTACTCTTCTTGGGTCAATTGGAGGTTCATCCAGACTCCAGTCTGAACGTCTCGTCTACCAAGATGGCAAACTCAGTTTTGACAGCCATTCCTCGACCCTGTCCTAAGGGATTTTTGAGAAGTCACTCTTGAAGACGAAGTCTGAACAAAAATTCTATTCATCAGAAGTTTAGAGCTCTACGCGGTTCCTCAGTCCTAGCAACAAGGCAGTTCTAAAATGTTCAAAATGCTCCACAACGTTCTATGGACTATTTGCTAGCATAAAGGACAGGACCTAGCACTCTTTCTACAGAGTCGGTGTAAAGATTCAGACGTGTTGAAGCTACACATATTCAGACTTCACAGCAACGTATGGCAAAATGATCATATGAAGAAGCAAGATGATTTTATTAAAAGATCAAAGTCATGATTACATATGAGGGAAATCCAATCTACAAGGGTTTTCTTTTCATTTTCATGATTACATATGAGGGAAACTCCGTCAACAGGGGGGTTTTTCCATCATCGTCCGAAGATCACACCGAGAAGACGCTCTGACAGGGTCTCACGCTGGTGATGGTCTTCCTCTTCTTTCAAGAAGATGATCAGTGGTAGGAGGATACAAAACTGGGCAGATGACCCATCCTCCAAGAGAAGGAAAGCAGGGTAATTCTGCTTTCCTACAGACCACCGCCACTCTAGCCGGTCTGTCTGCCTCTCGCCACCAGAAGTAACTGGAGAGGGCGCCGCTTGCAAACAGCATGGTGAAATACGTTTCTTCATCCTTTCTGAAGAAACCACCACATAAAGTTGCTGATTATCCCGAGCAAGGGAGGCTAAGATATCCTTCCATGATCCATCATTGCAGTGGATATTTGCTCGAAGATGCCATCTTTTTCAGCTCCCTACATGCTGGAAGAACATGATCTCCTTCTTCTTCAGGTCGACCCGACGAACTCCGGCGATCATCTCTGCATGGTGATGGGAATGTGGTGAGAATAGGTTCACCCCCCCAGCCTTTTTATAGGCAAAAAAGATCACAGAGGTCCCCAATAAATCCGCCATAAAGTCTGCATCGACCGTTTCAGCGCTCCATTCAGAAACATTTCGAGTTACGAGGGGCCGTTCATGCTTCATTCAAAGCGTTTCAAATTCCGAGGAATTTAAAAGCTTTGAAGGGGATCTTGTAGAAGCATGAAAAATACGCTGGGAAGAGCTACGCAGCCTCTTGATGCGGAGCAGCGTAAACGGAGGCCTTCAGAGCCATCAAGCGTGCAACAGAGCTTTCTCCGCCAAAAAAACGGCATGAAGTATAAAGCTCAAAGGACCATTCGCGTAAGTGCAGTACGTCCAGGCCGCTCCAGCGTAAGACAGAGTTCTTCATCGCCTCCATGGCGTAAAACTCAACCGCTCTCAAAGCAGCGTTAATGTGTACGAGGAACACTTCGTCTTCCCCGAAATAAACCTGTCAAGTCACGCAGTGAATCTGACCTCTCACTCCTGACAAAAAGTACTGTACGGCTACCCAGACGACGGCTGAAAATGAGAGCAGACCCCTCGGGACGCGCCCCACAGTATGATGGCGGATCTCGGCATTTGATGCAGAGGATTTGGTTAAAGCATCACCAAACCGTCGTTTACTGGAGTCCCCTCAGCATAAACCGCTCTTTCGCGTACAAGGAAATACGCCGCCCTATTTTACACAGGCAAACATGAGCTGTTTTACGCTCCGCAGCAGGCAAACCGCCTGCCACGTCAAAAGCTGTACCTCGTACGGGACTCGAGGCACGTCTCTACGTCTAATTGCACAGAGCGGCGACAGTTTCTCTCAAGGCACATCTCTGCGACGGGTGCACAGAAGGGCTGCAGACCTTCAAAACACGCCTCCATATTTAATGCATAAGATGGTGGCAAATCTCTGCAAGAGATTCGATTATATCTCCAAAAGCCATAATTTCGGCTAAAGACGTCCACATCAGCACGGTACGCGACGGCTTCTACGCCCCTTCAGGATCTGTGCTCACGCGGCTCCTACGCCCATTCTAGCACGGTACGCGGCGACTTCTACGCCCCTTCAGGATCTGTGCTCACGCGGCTCCTACACCCATTCTAGCACAGTACGCAGCGGCTTCTACGCCCATTCAGGATCTGTGCTCACTCAGTCTCTACGACCACTCGGCTTCGATGCCTTCTCGGCTTCTATGCCTACTCGGCTTCTATGCCTGTTCGGCTTCTATGCCTGCTCGGCTTCTATGCCTACTCGACTTCTATGCCTGTTCGAGTTCTATGCCTATTCGGCTTCTATGCCTACTTGGCTTCTATGCCATGGTAACAGACATTTGGCTTCTATGCCAAACTCTGCTACACAATGGATACCTACCTACGTGGCTTTTACGCCGTGATCTTAGTAGTAATTGTACGCGTTGTGTCCCCTTAGTTGGACCCGTGTCATACGCTCATTCAAAAGATCATCTATACGTAGGCATTGGTTACTTTAACCATTGTGTAAAAGGGTGTTGTACTTTTTACTCCTCGGTTGTTACATCGATGGAGTGGTCACTGTCACCAAAATTCTATAAATAGAGACCCCTAGCAATGGGGAACAAGGTCGACAATTTGGAAGATTGAACCAGGTCGGAGAATTGATAGAGAGAGAGAGAGAGAGAGCACCCGGAGCTCAGGCAAAGAGTAGGGATCGACGACTTCAGCATCGTGCATCCACCCTCTTCTGCAACCTTTGAAGCTGCTTCCTGTCTTCTACGACACTTCTTCAACATCGTGTGGTCCAAGGGCTAAAGTGATCGACCGCAGATCAGACACCTATAGCAATATCTACCCAGATTAAATAAATTATACTCCCACATTCTCGTATAGGATTATATTGTACAAGTTTATTTGTAAACAAAAGAAGGCGGGTTTCGTGTAAACCCCCATATCGAATACATTCCTATTCTTTTCATTTAAATAACCACAAACAACGGCCAAGGTTCCAGCTGAGGAATAAGTTGACCAAGTTTAGTTGCAACTTTAGGATCTCGCCAGGGATTGGTGGGCGGCAGAGAAGGTCGGCTTGAGGTAGCCTATTTCTTGGAATAATTTTAGAATTCGGTTCAAAATGAAGTATTTTGGAGTCGTGGCCCAGTTTGAGTTGCAGCAAGGGTTTATTAACCTCAAGTAGTCTGATAGAACAGTGGACGACTACGCAGCAAAATTTAGCCTACTGAGTAGATTTGTACCAACAATGGTAGCAACAGAGCCAGATGGGATAATACGGTTCCAGACTTTTGATGACGAATTCTACAGTTGGTAGAGGGACACAAATATCAGACTTTTGATGACATATTAGTAGCAGCCAGGAGGCACAAACTAACTTTTTAAAGGATGACATCGAGGCCAGTAGGCCAGAAGAGATCTCATGCACAGAGCATTGGAGGAGGAGCATCACCCCGAACGTCAGCACCATCTCATGGCATTCGTATTCGTGACACAATACCGCACAGAGCGATAGTTTTAACAGTAATGACGCCAGCTCGGCAACAACAACTGAGGCACCAACAGCAACAAAGCCAGTAAACATCAACAGGCTATACGTATTGTGGTAAGGGAGGGCATACTAGGAGTGATTGTAGGGCAGCAAATAAGTTATGTTTGAGATATGGTAGCCTCGATAATAGGATTGCTATATGCTCATTAATACAGAGGTCAGGGGGACCAGTACCCCAATTATCTGTATTGCCAGCACCAAGAGCAATGCAGCACGGAAAGCCAGCATTGACGGTGTGTCTGTTAGCTCAGCGATCGTTACCGACGCAGGTCCAGATGTATAGGCAACATCAACATGCACATCAGCACCAACAACAACAAGGACATCAGAGACCACGATATCGCCACCAGGGAAGGCAATAATAAGGACTCGACAATGCCAAGGGCAGGCATTCACCTTATCTCTGGAGAAGGCTTTTGTATCAGGTGACATGGTGGCAGGTAATTTTTCTGTCGCATCTTTTCCTACTACATGATTAATTGATTCAGGAGCTTCACATTCATTTGTATCTGCATAATTTATGATACGTGTTGGATTAGAGTTCGAGACATTGCCAGAGAGGTTAAATATACTCACTGATAATGGGCTTGTAGAAGTTAGTAGGGTGTTCCTAGACTGTCCAGTCGTAGTGTGTGACCACTTATTACCTACGAAGTTGATTGAGTTCCCTATGGGTAACTTTGACGTTATCTTGGGCATGGACTGGTTGAGAGATAGTCATGCTATGATTGATTGTCATAGGGGTAGAGTATTATTTCTTATCCCTGGTTTGGAAGAGTTTACGTTCGTGAAGTCTACGAGAGGCCAGCAAGAAGAAGGAGTTACGACGGTAGAAACGGAAGGGGAACCGATACCCAAGATAGTTGACGAATTCATGGATGTCTTTCCTGAAGAACTTCTATGATTGTCTCCGATTCGAGAGGTAGAGTTTAGTATAGAGTTGATGCCAAGAACGAAGCCTATATCTCATAAGGTTTACCAAATGTCACCTTCTGAACTTAACCAGTTGTATCAACATGTTGAAGAGTTGAAGACGAATGAATTTATTCATACCAGCGGGTCACCATGGGGAGCCCCATTAGTGTTAGTGAAGAAGAAGGATGGATCGACCCGACTATGTATTAACTATAGGCAGTTGAATATAGTGACAATAAAGAACAAGTATCCCTTGCCTAGGATTGATGATCTGTTTGATCAGTTGAGAGAATCCAGAATATTCTCTAAGATTTATCTATGATCCAGATATCATCAGGTGAGAGTACGGGAAGAAGACATACCTAAGACAAAATTTAGGTCACGATATGGATATTATGAGTTCTTAGTGATGCCATTCGGATTGACCAATGCAACAACATTGTTTATGGATTTGATGAACCGTATCTTCATGCCCCATTTAGATCAGTTTATGATAGTGTTTACCGATGACATCTTGGTATACACTCGAAATAAAGAAGAACATGAAGAGCATCTCAGGAAGTAGTTACAGACTTTGAGGGAGCACTAGTTGTATGCGAAACTTAGCAAGTGCGAGTTTTGGTTAGATCATATTTCATTCTTGAAAAATATCATCTCGGGAGCAGGAGTATCAGTAGATCCCAAGAAAGTTGAAGCGGTAGAGAATTGGCCAGTTCCGAAGACCGTGGTAGACGTGCGTAGTTTTCTTGGATTGGCAGGGTACTACAGGAGGTTCGTATCCAATTTTGCAAGGATCTCTGCACCAATGGCCCGGTTGACTCAAAAGGACGTTAATTTTGTATGGTCAACGGAATACCAGAAATCTTTTGAAGAACTAAACAAAATATTGTTCTCGGCACCGATCCTGACACTTCTAGTAAGACCAGGATGGTTTATGGTGTATTATGATGGGTCTTGGATGTGTTTTGATGCAGCATAGAAAATTTATGACATATGCATCATGTCAGCTTTGAGATCACAAGAAAAATTACCTGACTCACGACTTGGAGTTGGCAGCAGTGGTGTTTACGCTCAAGTTGTGGAGGTATTACTTGTACGATGACCGGGTAGAAATATTTACAGACCATAAGAGTTTAAAATACATATTCACCCAGAAGGACTTAAACATGAGGCAGAGGAGATGGCTAGAATTGATGAAATATTATGACATGGAACTTCAATACCATCCGGGCAAAGCTAATGTAGTAGCAGATGCTTTTAGCAGAAGGGGTAGTGCATTTTTCCTGACAACGCAGAAGCATATCCTATAAGATCTTCGAGAGATGGGCATTGAGATAGTATTTCCACAAAATGAGGTAGTCTTGTCTAGTTTACAGATACAGTCTACTGTGGTAGACAAGATCAAGGAAGCTCAGGCAGGAGATTCGCGGATCCAGAAGTTACGAGCAGAATCCGAGTCGGGACTCAGAAAATATTTGACTATTCACAACGATGGGACATTGAGGTTTGGAACTCATCCCTGTGTGCCGAATGAGAATATACGACAAGAGATCATAGTTGAGGTCCATAATTTCTGGCATTTTATCCATCCCGACGACACGAAGATGTACCAAGATATTAAACAACACTTCTGGTGGAACGAGATAAAGCGAGAGATATAAAGTTTTGTATCCTGATGCCTGATATGTCAACAAGTGAAGGCAAAATAGTAGAGGTCGGCATGATTATTGTACCCTTTCCCTATTCTGGAGTAGAAATAAAAGATTGTTACTATGGACTTTATGATCGGTTTACCTAGATCCCCGACCGGACGAGATACAGTTTGGGTGATAGTGGATCGTCTCACTAAAGTGGCACATTTCCTTCCGTTCAGAATTGAACAGTCTATTAAACAATTAGCAGATATATAAATGCGAAAGATTATGAGGCAACATGGTGTGCCAGTAAGTATAGTATCAAACCGAGATTCGAGGTTCACTTCTCATTTTTGGAAAAGCTTGAATGAGAGATTGGGTACTAAGTTAAGATTTAGTACGACATATGACCCTCAGACAGATGGGCAGTCCGAGAGAACAATCCAAACATTAGCGAATATGTTACGAGCTTGTACCCTAGACTTTGGTGGATTATGGGAGAAACACCTGCACTTGGTAGAATTCTCGTATAATGATAGTTATCAGGACAACATCCAGATGATACCTTTTGAGATATGAAAGAAATTGTAGGTCATTGTTAGCTTGGGATAACATTGGTAAGAGAAAGATGTTGGGCCAAAAATTGATTACTAAGACTGTAAAAGTTTTTAAGCAGGTCAGAGAGCGGCTGCGAGTTACGCAGGATCGACCTCGCCATTGGACAGATCAACATCGTAGGCCTCTAGTGTTTTGTGTCAGTGAACACATATTTTGTGGATTTTGCCCACCCGTGGAGTTATTATATTCGAGGTTCGCCGGATGCTTAGTCCACGATACGTTGGACCGTTTGACATTCTTGAGCGGGTAGGGGATGTTGCTTATCGCCTTGCCCTTCCGCCTTCATTTTGTGAGGTGCATGACGTATTTTATGTGTCTCAGTTATGTAGGTATCTCTCGGACCCGAGCCATCTCCTCGACCATTCTGAGCTAGTCGTGGGTACCGACTTGTCTTACGAGGAATAGCCCGTGTCCATTTTGGACCAAAGAGAGATGGTACTCAAGACCCAGACTATCCGCCTTATCCGTGTTGCTTGGGGGCACCACTCTTTGGGGGATTCAATGTGGGAACACGAGGATAATATATGATCTCATTTATCCGCACTTATTTGACTTTTAAGGTATATTTCTTCATATATCTTCTTCTAATTCCGTGATCATTGTTTACCTTGCTAGAGTGCTATTAATATTGCTATGTGTATATCGTTTGGCTTGCTTATATATTACTTGTGATTGCTTGTAGCTAGAAGTGCTTGTCCTGATGTCTCTAGTTGCTTTAGTCCTAAAATTCTGAGGACAATTTTTTTAAAGTAAATAGATATGTCACTCCCCTATCCCGTATACTCGGAATATACTCAAGTTGGCACACTTTTACTTCTATTTTCATTTTGGCAAACTTTGAGTATACTTCAAGTGCACGATTGAGAAGAGTTTGGTGCACATTTGCTAATATTATTGTGTGGTGGTGGTAGGTAGGGTGTGTGGCTTGGATTTGTTGGAGAGACCCGACGTTTCACCATCAACCCCTTGCCTATATATATCCTTGTTCTTATTCTCTCTTCTCACTTGTTCATTTCTCTTATTTTGCTCCTAGTTTTCTTCATAGGCAAGTACATCTTACAAATATGAAGAAACATGATCGGCTATAGTTTTATTCTTAGTATTTGTTCTGTAATTAATTTCTAGTAGTATTCTGATTATAGTTATTTTTTGGAGTTTTCAGATTTGATGTGGGTAATGGTTTTATCTTAATTTTATTATGAGGGTTTTCATGAGTATATTTTCATAGGGAATGATCCCCCCAAAATGAGATATTTTTAAAAGATGTTGTTTTCTGATTTTGAGCTTGGATTTTCCCTTGATTTCTGGTTCTTATTGCTTGAGGAGTGGAGCATTGTCATAGTCTCGAGCTTGAACTCTACGTGCATTAATGGTGGGTCGGTTGGAGAAGAATTACAGAAGCGAGAAGTACACAAGAGGATTTGCACTATGGGCGCATGTTGAGTCTGACCTTCAGTCCATGGGTGCATGTTGAATGTGACCCGTATTCCATACTCGTGCGTACTTTAAAAATACTGCCAATTTCTTACAAAAGTATGTCAAGGGGATAAATTTTTGAAAAAAATCCTTCTTGGCGCATTTTTGGAAGATTTCAGCCTCTGGCGCACAATTGATGTATTATCGAACAAACCAAGCAAAAGTGCGCCAGTCTACTTTTCAGCACACTTCTGACCAATTTTCTTTTTGGCGCAATTTTTAACCAAATTAGCAGACCGACGCATAATTGACACATTGTGCATTAACTATCAATAGTGTGCCGCTCTTATACATATAAACTTTGGCGCATTTTCTGGACGCTCAACGGTTGGCGCATTTTTGATGAGTTAATAACCCGGCGCACTTGTTAACTCTTGGCGCAGTCTTGCTCGGTTCAACCTCGATAAGTGACCCTTGACTTTGGCAAGTTTCCATTCTCGAGGCCCTCGACTGTCGTTCCCTCGACTATCGCACTGCCTGGAGACTCGTATTTTGTCTTGTAGTAGTTTTGCACTTGCATAGTGCGCCACTTCTCTTATTCTCGTAACTCTTGCTTTGTGCGACAATTTGCTTGCATGTATAAAATATGTCTATTCTTATAATTCTTGATTTGTGCCCCACATCATCCTGTTGCTCTATTATCAATTTTGTGTGCCATATTATAGACTTCTGTGCTAACACTTATGCGGCCTAATGTTATTGGTTTGTGTGCCATATAGTTGCTTGCTCGTGCATAGATTGCCACTATTCCTGTCTAGCCTATATTGGCACTTGCAAAGTACGTTGACCCAGGACTTTTTGTGATTGATTGTGCATGCATTTGTCCTATTGTGCAGTTGATGCCTATTCTAGAATAGTTGAGCTTGAGCATGATTGATGATCTATGACCCCATAATTTGAGGAATTGATGAGGCATTCATGACCGTGACTCGATCATATGAGATATGAGATTCCTAATTAATTATGACTCCTGAGTTGATCAAAACAAGATTCATATGACCAACTGATAGGTTTGGTATCCTGACTTGGTTATTGTATTCGTACCGACACAGTTGTCCTGCTCGCCTGTTTATAAAGGCTATATTGTACACTGAGTATGGGACATTGGCCAACATGTACACTGAACGTGACATGATGATTCCTGCTCGATGCATAATATTTTATTCCAAAATTCTTGGCACAAAAATGATAATGAGCTAGAACCATAGCATGGCTAGGTTATTCATTATTTGAATGTTGCATCTATTTTTGGGTGAATCCAGACTTGACTCATTATATTAAATAGATTCGTATCAAATGTACCCATACTCTATATGACATCATTATGTAAAAGGTTCCTGTGGCCACGACAGGGAGTTCCATATCACTGTAAAGTTAATCAGGTAACATAAAAGATGATTAAAACATGGAAATAAAACGATATCCCTAGATCGTGCGTGATGGGCCGTCCCGTGATAATTTTTATGGCGTGCAAGGCTGACCACCACGAATATTGTATAGAGCACCAAATTAATTAAGTCAATAGGAGCAGTCGATCGAGAAAGCTGTGCTCAGTCAAGGAAGCTGGAGACATCCGTATGTAGTGGAGTACAATATTCGACCTTTTATATTTCAATTGAGCCAATATTTTCTCTATAGAAAGGTTGGAACTGTTACTGATTTATTAGCGCGGTGGCCCTAAGGAGAAACAGTGCGATCATGATTTCCTGCTTGTATAATATTGGCTAGGTTACCCTGCTCGACATGGCACGATCTGAGAATGCTTATTATTATTATTATATCTGGGATAACCCCAGATCCCACACAATAAGCCATACAATTGTTTGGCCGTTCTAACCTGACTTGGTTGCGATTATAATCCTTCTAGTAGCTTAGGGACATGGGACTGTCATAGTATGGTGTTCAACTTCTGTCCTTGTTTTGTAACCTCCGATTTTCAAATTTCCAAAATAATTAGACTTTTAATTTATTTTTAAATACCAAAATCTTATAAATTATTTTTCTGAAATTCTAGTATTAGTTTTTAACAGTGTTGATTTTAGAAGGTAATTTAAAATCTTTTATAGAAATCATTTTTTCTAAAAGTCGATTTATTATAAAATAACTAGATAAATAATGATGTAAATATAATAATATAGCTTCGAATATTTTTGACTTGAAATCATAAAATTATTTGTTTAAAAAAAAAAAAAAATTATTGAAGGACTAGTTGTTCATAATAAATTTTCATATCCATTTTTGGAATAGTAAATAAATGAATTTCATATTTTCTAGGGTTTTGAAATATGGGTTTGTTTAGTAGCTAATTTAATCAGTTAGCCTTGGAAGCCTTTAAAAATATTTTTCTTAAATTATAATATTTTCTATTAATTTTATAAGGTTACCATCTTCCAATTTCACCCTCATTTTTTTCTACATGAAAAACTCGTTTATTTATTATCTGGGCCATTCATTATTTGGGCCAACCCTCACCCTTCATCCCACACCCTCTCTCCCTATTTAAGTCCCTCATCACCATTCCCAAGAAACCCTAATCTCCCATTTATTAGCTAGCCCCCACAATTTCCACAAGCCAACAACCACCACCATTTTGTGTGCTCGTGTCCGTGTGTCCAGCATCACCGTGTCAGCCGTGTTGGCCTCGGGTCTGACCCCGGGTGTCCCACCGTATCCATTCATTTCCTGTGTCCAGATTTACAACATTACAATCTGATTTTTCGTGTCCGACACACCCGGACACATCCACATCCACCACTGTACACAACATCATCCCTGTGTCCAACACCCGGACACGTCCGCCCCCATACCACAGTACATCGAATCCGTGTGTCCAGCCTCGGACACAGCCACCACACAACAACCATCGTGTCCAGCCGACACGATCCACCCCGACACAGAAACCTAACCCTAACCTAGATCCCGACCTACCGCCGGCGGCCGGGACCTCCTCCTCGGCGTCGAGCTCGCCGTGGCCGACCAGACGCAGTCGCCTCGAAGCCGCCGCCCCTCAAACCGAGCGCCGCCTCGAGCCGAGCGACGCCGCCGCCTCAGATCTGTCGAAGATCCGCCGCCGTCGGCGACTGGGATCCCCTCCTCGGCGTCGAGCTGCCGTCCCCGCCGCGCCGCGTCGAATCGAGATCCACCGCCGCCTCAGATCCGGAGCTCCGCCGGCCGCCTCCTCGAACAGAGCACCCGTCTCCTCGAACAGAGCACCGCCGCCTCCTCGATACGAGCTCCGCCGAAGACCCGCCGCCTCGAGCCGAACCCCAACGCGCCGACCCCGGCTGACTTCTCCTCCGCCGACGCCGGAAGCCCTTCCCTTCGTGAGCCCCTTCTCTCTTTCTCTTCTTCCTTCTTCCCTCTTTTGTTCTGTTCTTTTATCAGTTGATTAGTTATATAAGTAATTAGTTAATTATATTAGTTAGTTTGATTAATTATTTAATAATCAGTAATTAAGTTATTAAGCAGTAATTAAATTATAATCAGTAATTAGTTAAGTTAATGTAATTAGTTTAGTTTAATAATAAATAGTTTAATGTATATGTAATAGTTAATTAATTTATAAATAGTTAATTAATATATAATTAGCTTAGTAAATTTATGTAATTAGTTTAGTAAATACAACATAATTAGTTTTATTGTTTTAATGTATGAAATTAGTTATTTATTATGTGTAAATTTAGTTATGTATTATATATAAGGATTTTTGATTGATACATATATACAAATATGTATTTTGGTATAAAATGTATATATGTATATACATCTATTAGTGTATATACACAAATACGTATTTTGTACAAATTACTAATAGACACTTATATATATATTATATACGTTTTATTGGTATAATACGTATTAATGTATGTTTCAGTATTTAAATATAAATAAATGTATATTGGCATATATGTATATATAACAGTATTTTGGTATAAATATGTGTACCTATATATATAAACATGTATAAACATATTTTTGGTATATATATATATGGTATATATATATATAAAAACTGTATTGATATATATGTACTTGTAAAACATATTTTGGTATATTACCTGTATATAGTATTGTATTATTTTGGTATGTATGCTTATATATATATATATATATATATATATATATATATATATATATAATATAAGTTAATATGTATTTTGGTACATGTATACTAGTTTATATGTATGAGTGATGTATAATTTTTCACATAAATAAAATATATTTCCACTTATGTACATACAGTTATACCTATTTTGTATACTTTGGAATAACTATATATATATGTATTATGTTTAATTATTAACAGTATGTTTAATTGGTATATGTATATGGTTAGTATTAATGATTAAAAATAGGTAATGTGTTTTATCCCTACTAGATGACCCTAGTTGACTAGTGCCCTGCCTGACACGGCCCTGAGACCAGTATTTTTGACTGTGTTAGTGTAGCATCTGATGCAAATGTGGTTTTGCTTGTGTTATGTTTATAGGACTGTTGGTTTACCCAGGGGATACTCTGGAATAGGACATCAATAATTACCAGCTAAGGACCCAAGGCAAGTACATTCTCTAATTAGTTTCTAATTTATGATATCTCCTATGTTCACTGTATCTAGTGTAAATATTCATGCTCTTGACACGCTGGTTACACGGATTGGTATACACGGATCTCGTCATGAGATGTTATTCCTTATTCATGGTGTAGCTTGTACAAGACTTATTTTCCTTGTTATCTTGTGCATGTACAGACACTGATTCCCGGGGAGACTTGCTACCTTCCTGGGGAATCCCGTGCCATAGCGTACCATGATTAGATCTACTATACCAGTCGAGGGTGGGGAGTATTTTAGTGTAGATATGTGATCATACCAAACTTTCCATGCATCATAGCTCACCCCACATCTCACGTCGGGTGCGGCTTGACCATCTCCATGCTTCATAGCTGTTACGTGTGATTAGCCTGACCTCTACATGCATCATAGCTAACCAACGGTTAGCCTGACCTTCGTGAATCATAGCTAATCACATGTAACCAGCCTGATCAAGTTCCCAAGCCGATCACATGTTAAAGCTAATACTCATACACACTTAGTCATAGGTTTCTTGCTCATGGACATATTGTTTCTTTTCCTGCAGTTACTTACAGTATTTCTTTCATTGTACATTTCTCGTACCTATACATGCATCTGGTATATTTTCATCTAGAACTGCTACATAGTTTATGTCATTAATATAGAACTGCTATTTAGAGATGTACTTTGCTCCTTCCTGACTGAAAATATTTTTTCCAGACTGTGACCTTAGTAGACTGGGTTCTGACACACTGGAGATTGGAAGTTAATGATTGCAGGTATGATTATTTTGTCGTTAGACTT
The DNA here is from genome assembly GCA_036927795.1 of Iris macrosiphon. NCBI lineage: Eukaryota > Viridiplantae > Streptophyta > Magnoliopsida > Asparagales > Iridaceae > Iris > Iris macrosiphon. Next base: position 277,366,849 of record JAYESA010000004.1, on the reverse strand, counting down.
GTCTTGTATTTCTTGCTTGCCTTGATATCTCATCGTGCTTTAGTTTATGTGATTGAGTATTTCTAGCATTATTTTATGATACCCACGTCTCCTTATGGAGTTGGGTATTCACGTGAGTTTGATTAGATAGTTACATGACCTAGACAGCGTTCTACCGCCGATGCTGCGGCGTAGGTTGGACGTACCCACGCACTCGTGCCCCTAAACCGGGTGCGGGTCGTGACATGTTTGGCTGGGGAGTTAAGTCATTATGCTATGATGGAATATGGACCGAACTACGACACATAAATCCTAACTTGACCATAATCATGAGACGTACCTTATCTTGGGTGGCATGACATTTTCTGTTCTTGTTTGGTGAAGGAGTGCTATGTTATCCTAAAGATAGGGCACGCGCCAATAATTTTTGGCTCTTGCACTAAATACTTGGTCTGTTTTTTGTTTCTTTATTCTTGCTTCCTTGTAGTAATTTCTATTTGGGGTCTAACCCCACTGATTTTGTATGGCCAGGTTTAGAGCCAACACAATAGAATCCAGCTTATACCCCTTACAATGACGCGCACCAGACGGATGGTCACTAAAGGACACAAGTGAGTTTTTTTATCACTGCTCGTCTTGTACATTATACTCTTTTGGGCGTTTAGCCACTGACACTTGTTAGTCAACTTGTTTGGACAATATTTCCTTTTTACACAATTATAATATAATCAGACTACAGCTGATCTCGGTTGTATAACTATTGACATTCTGCTAGCATAATATTTTGATGGCTAAATCTCTAGAACATTCCGATGGATCGTTTGGGATGCCTTACGACTTTATCTCACATATTCTATGTTGTTATTACTTACTTGAATGATTGAGACACAGTTGTTCTGTGACCCTAGGAGATTTGATTGTAGTATTCACCTCTTATCTTTCTAATGAGTTGAGGCGTTGTTCGGTGGTTTCAGATGGAGAAGCATTTTGTTCATCACCGACGACGTAAATGCTAACATCCCTTTGTACAACAGAGGGTGTCACGCCCCAGTCCTAAAATACGTAGGACTAGGACACGTAAGCATGCCAGCCGCATGTATATAGCAACTCTAATATGTGGAAACCATAACACATGCGTACGCTGTATCATGAACAATAATTCATAAGTGGTAAGAACTATCACAAGTCACAGTGTATAATCTAATCTCATCCACAACAATCGATGAATAAGTAAAATACCAATAACTATGAAACTAGATCTCAATATAAAGTACAAAGGATGACAGTCGGATGGAAATAAATTCACTGTCGAACTAGAATATAAAAGCAAACACAATAATATAAGTACATCACAAAAAAAAATCACTGAGACTCGAAGAGAGGACTCCTCGAAACATAAGTAACCGGTCCGGATCTGCACTCCTACGAATACTCATGGACATCTACACCTGGAAAGGGACCAGGTCCTCAGAGGGACATAACAAGATACATAGAAGCATGCCATAAAATAAATACTGTAAAAACTCGAGGGTGACCTAACTAGCTAAGTGAAATACACTTTGAAGACAACCTTGGTACGTATGGGTAGGGGAAAGGTATAAAGCATAGCGTCGAGCCAGAGGCTAAGTACCTGGCATTAGCTATAAACTGGATGCCATGAGTATATGCTGACTACATCACCGACCATGATAGTGCGCAGCTAGTAACCTCTACCGGATGTATCGACAAGTATATATGCCCATAACCGGGTAACACTGTCCCACAACCGGGTAACACTGGCCCATAACCAGGTAACACTGAGGCTCACGGCCACGCACTTTACTCTGAAACTACGACAACCAAATGTCTGTCCCATATGCCTACTAATTGTCTTCCCTGCCCAATGATCTATGCTTTTTACATCCATAACACGCAGTAGCTACTACACCGAGATGGAGTACAAGTATCGGTGTCGTAACTCTGGCTCATAGTCTATCGTTAGAATAATAGTCCAACCTCACAACCAAACAAAGACAAGGATTGGACCTTCATACTACAATAGTCTATCTTTCGACTACTAATAACTGCTAAGTCTCTAACATGCATCACTATTAGCAGTTATATCCTATCCGTCGTACGACCTACACATACAGGTGGCCAACCGCATATGCAAGTCCGTGCCCTACATGAGACTCACAACACGTGTAAGAAATATGTCAAGGCCTGGGGAGTCATACCGATAACTCCACAACTTTAGGTGGGTCTACTAGACACTAGGTCAGACACAATCCTAACATTAACGTCTTCATTGACTGTACCCGAGTCTTCTCAGACATGCATAGTTATATAATATAAACATACAACTAATAATATAGAATTTAAACAGTACAATAAGGCAAGGTATACTTGCCTGGCAAGAAAGCTGCGTAGTACCAATAACCTGCTCCAGAAGGCGCACAGAACGATCCAATATCCTCAGGGTATACACACGAGAATGATGGTGACAACGATGGGGTTGACGACTATGACGACGATGATGACGATGATAGGATTATGATGAGGGAATAACTACGATGATGGCGATGATTACGACTACGGCGACGAAGATGATAGTGATGCTCATGGTGAAGATGATGGTGATGATCATGATGGTGATCACATGATGGTAATGACAAGGATAATGATGTGGGTGATGGTGATGATGAGGATGATGATATGGATAATGGTGATTAGGGTTTGGAGATGAGGATGATATGGTAATGGTGGTGATGATGATGATGTTGCCGGAGGAGCTACTATTCCGACCAGGGGAGGGGAGGTTCGGCCAGGGGGGTTGATGATAGGGAGGATAGGAGGCTGTGGTCGGGGTCAGGGATGGGGGGAGGTGGTAAAGTGCTGGTGGTGTGGCGATGGTGTAGCCATGGTTCAGGCGGTCACGGCTCAGGCGAGGCAGAGGAGATGGAGGTGGGGTTCACCGGAGAAGAAAGTGGAGGAGATAGGGGTGTCAGAGACGATGATGGTGGTGGTTTATGATATCGACGAGGGTGGAGGAAGGAGGACGAGGGAGAGAGATGAGGTCGGGTGGCGGGTGTGTTGCTGGTGGTGTAATGGTGCTGATTCGGTCGTCAATGGCGGAGGCTCAAGGTCAGGTGTCCGTTCATCGAGGGGAAGGCACTAGGTGGCCGGCGGTTGCAGTCTCCGGCGAGGTTGGTCGGCTTAGCGGTAGGAGGTGCAGGCGGAGGAGGTTGGGGAAGAAAATAAGCGGAGGTCGAGGAGGAGAACTGGGAGGAGTTCGTGGTAGTGCAGCGAAGGAGAGGTTACTCTGGCGAGGTCAGGCGAGGGCTGCTTCGGTCGTGGCTCCGACGAGGGTGGTCGGGGTGATCGGAGCTCCGGCGGCGGGAAGGAGGAAGAAGGACAGTAGATGAGAGAGGGTCGGCTGATTTTAGGTTTTGAGTTTAGAAAAGAAAAAAGGATAGGAGATATTTATACATGTAGGATTTTTGGGTTTGGGGTTGACCTAGGATTAGGGTTTGGTCAACATTCCTTGGGGTAGGGCCTTGGGCTCACATGAGGATGTTTGGAGGGCCATAATTGCATTATTTTAAATGCAAGAATATGTTTAAAATAAATGGGGCGATGTTGCGCGCTGCATATTCCAAAAAATTATAGAAAAAATTTATGTGAAGGGAAAAATAGATTTCTTCATGTATTCTCCAATGGTGTGGACACCTTAATGCTTTTTTGCATAAAAATACCCAACAATTGGAAAACTTGCACAAAGATGGAAATTAGGTTAATTTAATTTAAAATTAATGCGCAAGGTGTTCTTGAATTAATTAAAAGTAAATGGGGATAAAATTAGGTGAGACACAAGTGTCATGGACATAAAGGATTTAGAGTAGAATTTTATCATAAATTGGGTTGCACAAAATGGGTCAAGATTGTGTCTCCAATTTTGATTAGAATGCACAAGGGTACAAAGTTAAAATTATTTAGAATTAAATAATAACGTCTCTGACAAATGTTATGCGACTAAAATATAGCACAAGAAAGCATAATTATAAGTTACACAAAGGTCAGAATAGTAGGCGGGCCTGTCTAGGACAAGGTTGTGAAATTTGTAGGTAGACAGTGGCTAGTGTAGTGCTCTAATTATCGAAGCAACGGTAAGGCGCGCTAAGTGATATAAATATTGCATAATTAAATAAAATACCGTGTCCTATTTCCAATTGGATACAAACTAGCCCTAATTTCACTATCTAAGCCAAGTAGGCCTAATTTTGGGTGAGGGGGTTTACAATCTACCTAACTTAAAATAATTTCGTCCTCGAAATTAAAATAGGGTAGGGTCTCTCTATCTAATCTTACTTGATCACTATCTAAAAGAATTCTCCTCAAGTTTTAACAAATGCGGTTTCTACCCAACTTAGAATTTACCCATCTATCATCTAAGGCTATACATCTAAGAAAGCTATTCCGCCAATTATTTAATCATGTTATTTAATCCTCAAAGTTTTAACACCAAATATATTATCTATGATATGTCCTTAATCAACTATAAAATGGAGTCACCAAGTCATATGATTAGCCTTATATCTATTACTATCTGTATATCAAGCTTTAACTAAGCACGAGGTTTCGTCTTTCCGAAATAAGGGAAGACGGAAAACAATAATAAAGAGTTCAAGAGGGAGGTAATAGAATAGAAGTATGGTGATCAAGGCGTTTAAAGAATTCAAATGGGAATTGTCAAGGCAGTTGTGGATTGAAATCCTATTTTGGTAGGTTCTTATTCATATGCTTATATCAGTACAGTTAGTAATCGATATAATATACTCAGACATGTCTAAGGGCAAGTACATTCCTTTACTAGTCAACTATATATTTTAATCCACATAAAGTAGTCATGCGAAGAGCAAACCAAGCGCACTAAGGTTAGCACGACCTTAATACACTGATTCTGAAATATATTAGTGTGTCGACCCAATAATACATATATCAAGATCAAGCTCGATAGAAGAGTAAGCTTGCAAAACTAGGCTATATTAGCAGCATAAGTCATGATAGTTTGGAAAATATAAATACGCTGGATTATGATAAAAAAAGGTACAAAATAATTCAAGTTCACAAAAAAGAAGAAGAAGATAAGACTCTTCAATCTCTATAGTTATCATACTAATTCCTTGTCTAAGTTGCTAGTCGACCAAATAGGGGTATAGCCTCTAAGTTCTCCAGTCTGAATAAATACTATCGTCTTATGCTAGTATACAGTTAATGTCATTCAGCTACACTTCATTAATGGACCCCGAGGACCATGTGATACTATGTTGTGAGGCATACTATCCAACTTAAAGAATAAACTAATACAGTAATGCCTTAAGGATAATGTAGAAACTCCTATTAAGGTTTACGAGAAGAGGTCTTGGTACTTATTAGGGTATCCTCTTACATTATATAGGTCATGGTCATCTTAAGTCTTAATCATAGTGCTCATAGAACAGAATGGTTAACATTAAGAATGAAAGAGTTAGGTGGTACGACAGAAGAACATAATTTGTCGTTGCACAAATAGCGAGCGCTAGATTTTCAGAGGAACAAGATTTAAAATTAAATAGAAAGGCTCTAGATAATATCATGGTTGTCTAAGGGGAAGGTGGTTTGCTAACCTCTATGTTCGAGGTATGATCAAGGAAAATGTTAGATTCATTCCTCTTGTCTTCCTAAGGTATTGTTCGGCTACTATAAGACAAGGAGCTAAAGTTTTAGTCCTCTAGTACCACCTCACCATAAAAAGCTAGGTTCAGTCCTAATGTTTAACCTTGGATTCTATTTGTTCCTCAATACTAGGGTCAAACACTATAGTTAAATTTATAACTCACTCTAGTTGTGTCTATACTACTCTTAAGTCATCCCTAATTATCAAGGGATAATGGTCAATCATTCTACAGGTAAGGGTTGCTAGGGTTCATTAGGTAGTCTAAACTTAATAAAGTGTCAATGCCCTAGTTGTATTCTTAATAGGAATGTTACCCTAATTATTATCCTAACAATAGGGATTCATATATTCTAACAGAGGCTATACTCAAGAAACTAATAGGGAAGCACATGAATCAAGCATGATACAATTATTCAAATGGAACATATTGGAAGGAAGGTGAATCATAGTCAATTATGGATGGGATCCTATACTCTATTCCTAGGTGCAGGCTTGCTCGGTACAGTAACATAACCGAGACAATATACTCTTGACCTGCATGGGCCACCACAAAAATATGTCACGCCCTAGTCCCAAAATACGTAAGACTAGGACACGTAAGCATGCCAGCCGCATGTATTTGGCAACTCCAATATATGGAAACCATAACACATGCGTATGCTGTATCATGAAAAATAATTCATAAGTGGTAAAAACTATCACAAGTCACAGTGTATAATCTAATCTCATCCACAACAATCGATGAATAAGTGAAATACCAATAACAATAAAATTAGATCTCAATATGAAGTACCAAAGGATGACAGTCGGATGGAAACAAATCCATTGTCGAACTAGAATGTAAAAGCAAACACAATAATATAAGTACATCAAAAAAATTTACTGAGACTCAAAGAGAGGACTCTTCGGAACATAAGTAACTGGTCCGGACATGCGCTCCTGCGAATACTCATGGACATCTATACCTGGAAAGGGACCAGGTCCTCAGAGGGACATAACAAGATACGTAGAAGCATGCCATAAAGTAAATACTGTAAAAACTCGAGGGTAACCTAACTAGCTAAGTGAAATGCACTTTGAAGACAACCTTGGTACGTATGGGTAGGTAAAAGGTATAAAGCATAGCGTCGAGCCAGAGGCTAAGTACCTGGCATTAGTTATAAACTGGATTCCATGAGTATATGCTGACTACATCACCGATCATGATAGCGTGCAGCTAGTAACCTCTGCCGGATGTATCGACAAGCATATACGCCCATAACCGGGTAACACTGGCCCATAACTGGGTAACACTAGCCCGTAACCGGGTAACACTGAGGCTCACGGCCCCAAAGTTTACTCTGAAACTACATCAACCAAATGTTTGTCCCATACGCCTACTAATTATCTTTACCGCCCAATGATCTATGCATGTTGTATCCATAACACGCAGTAGCTACTACACCGAGACAGAGTACAAGTATCGGTGTCGTAACTCTGGCTCATAGTCTATCGTTAGAACAATAGTCCAACCTCACAACCAAACAGGAACAAGGATTGGACCTTCGTACTACAATAGTCTATGCTTTGACTACTAATAACTGCTAAGTCTCTAACATGCATCACTATTAGCAGTTATACCCTATCCGTCGTATGACCTACACGTACAGGTGGCCAACCGCATACGCAAGTCTGTGCCCTATATGAGACTCATAATACGTGTAAGAAATATGTCAAGGCCTGGGGAGTCATATCGATAACTCCACAACTTTATGTAGGTCTACTAGACACTAGGTCAGACACAATCCTAACATCAACGCCTTCGTTGACTACACCCGAGTCTTCTCGGACGCGTACAGTTATATAATATAAACATGTAACTAATAATACAGAATTTAAACAGTACAACAAGGCAAGGTATACTTGCCTGGCAAGAAAGCTGCGTAGTACCAATAACCTGCTCCAGAAGTTGCGCAGAACGATCCAATATCCTTGGGGTACGCATACGGGAATTACGGTGACGATGATGGCGTTGACTACTATGACAACGATGATGACGATGATAAGGTTATGATGAGGGAATAACTACGATGATGGCGATGATTATGACTACGTCGACGAAGATGATGGTGATGCTCATGGTGAAGATGATGGTGATCACATGATGGTGATGACAAAGATAATAATGTGGGTGATGGTGATGATGAGGATGATGATGTGGACAATAGTGATTAGGGTTTGGAGATAAGGATGATATGGTAATGGTGGCGATGATGATGTTGCCGGAGGAGCTACTATTCCGGCCAGGGGGAGAGGTCCGGCCAGGGGAGGGGAGGTCCGGCCGGGGGGTGGGGGGTTGATGACAGGGAGGAGAGAAGGCTGTGGTCGGGGTCAGGGATGAGGGGAGGTGGTAAAGTGCTGGTGGTGTGGCGACGGTGTAGCCGTGGTTTAGGCGGTCATGGCTCAGGCGAGGCGGAGGAGATGGATGTGGGGGTTCACCGGAGAAGAAAGTGGAGGAGATAGGGGTGTCGGAGACGATGATGGTGGTGGTTTGTGATGTCGACGAGGGTGGAGGAAGGAGGACGGGGGAGAGAGACGAGATCGGGTGGCAGGTGTGTTGCTGGTGGTGTAATGGTGGTGGTTCGGTCATCAATAGCGGAGGCTAGAGGTCAGGTGTCGGTTCGTCGAGGGAAGGCATTGGGTGGCCGGCGGTTGCAGTTCCGGCGAGGTTGGTCGGCTCAGCGGGTGGAGGTGCAGGCAGAGGAGGTCAGGAAAGAAAATGAGCGAAGGTCGAGGAGGAGAACTGGGAGGAGTTCGTGGTGGTGCAGCGGAGGATAGGTTACTCCGGCGAGGTCAGGCGAGGGCTGCTCCAGTCGTGGCTCCGGCGAGGGTGGTCGGGGTGATCGGAGCTCCGGCGGCGGGAAAGAGGAAGAAGAACAGTAGATGAGAGAGGGTCGGCTGATTTTAGGTTTTGGGTTTAGAAAAGAAAAGGAAAAAAAATAAAGGATGGGAGATATTTATACATGTAGGATTTTTGGGTTTGGGGTTGACCTAGGATTAGGGCTTAGTCAACAGTCCTTGGGGTTGGGACTTGGGCTCACATGAGGATGTTTGGAGGGCCATAATTGTATTGTTTTAAATGCAAGAATAGGTTTAAAATAAAGGGGACGATGTTGCGCGCTGTACATTCCGAAAAATTATGGGAAAAATTTACGTGAAGGGAAAAATGGATTTCTTCATGTATTTTCTAATGGTGTGGACACCTTAATGCATTTTTGCATAAAAATGCCCAACAATTGGGAAATTTGCACAAAGATAGAAATTGGGTTAATTTAATTTAAAATTAATACGCAAGGTGTTCTTGAATTAATTAAAAGTACATGGGGATAAAATTAGGTGGGACACAAGTATCATAGACATAGAGAATTCAGAGTAGAATTTTATCATAAATTGGGTTGCACAAAATGGGTAAAGATTGTGTCTCCAATTTCGATTGGAACGCACAAGGGTACAAAGTTGAAATTATTTAGAATTAAATTATAACGTCTGCGACGAATATTGTGCGAATAAAATGTAGCACAAGAAAGCATAATTATAAGTTACACAAAGGTCAGAATAGTAGGCGGGACTGTCTAGGACAAGATTGTAAAATTTGTAGGTAGACAGTGGCTAGTGTAGTGCTCCAATTATCGAAGCAACGGTAAGGCGCACTAAGTGATATAAATATTGCATAATTAAATAAAATGCCGTATCCTATTTCCAATTGGATACAAACTAGCCCTAATTTTACTATCTAAGCCAAGTAGGCCTAATTTTGGGTGAGAGAATTTACAATCTACCAAACTTAAAATAATTTTGTCCTCAAAATTAAAATAGGGTAGGGTCTCTCTATCTAATCTTACTTGATCACTATCTAAAATAATTCTCCTCAAGTTTTAACAAATGCGGTTTCTACCCAACTTAGAATTTATCCATCTATCATCTAAGGCTATACATCTAAGAAAGCTATTCCTCCAATTATTTAATCATGTTATTTAATCCTTAAAGTTTTAATACCAAACATATCATCTATGATATATCCTTAATCAACTATAAAATGGAGTCACCAAGTCATATGATTAGCCTATGGGGTATATCTAGTACTATCTATATATCAAGCTTATACCCATTTGCTTGAAATTACTCGAGTTGCGCAAATTGTATTCCTTGTTTAACACAAAGGATTTCGAAGCATGGGTGTGGTCACCCTTTGCTCAAAATTACGTGAGATGCGCGAATTATATCCCTTGTTTAACGCAAGAGAATTATCCACCAAGTCATTGATCTGAACAGAATTGACAAGGAAACTCTCGTTAATCAGAATACTTTTTTCTTGTTGGCAGCAACTTTGGGATATGCATGACGAGGCTTGGACACCCACCTTTTGCGAGTTTTTTTGACTTGAGTGCGGATGAGGGGTGGGCACTACCCCCATAATGGAGCATTTCTTCATATGACTGTTGGTCGAACTTCACGACCAAGGTCTTCTGCGTTGAGCCGACCAAAGCAGTGTCGAGTTAAGCTATCTCACCTTCTCGTTAGTGGTAAAATTTATCCCTAGTAGAGTCGCCATCATTGTTTGCGAGAAAAAACTTATACGAAACTTTTATGTTATAAACTACTGAAAAAAAGAAAAGTACAAAAAGATCCTAAACAAGAATCTAAGTACAATTGATTCTGGGAAAGTATAGCTGTAGAGATCTGATCTGCGGACGATCACTTTACTCCTTGGACCACTCGATGACGAAGAAATACACACGCCGACAAAGAACTACACACGACGACGAAGAAATATAGGGAATGTTGTGAACAACTTGGAGAGTTAAACAATAAGAAAACTTTGGCAACAACGACACGAGAATCTTCTATTTCTCTCACTATGTTCTTGAATTTCAAAGACTTAAAAATTCTAGCCCCTTTCTCTCTATCTGTTTGTGTGTGCTCCTCCCTGTCTAGGTATAGGCAGGTCGGTAGGTAGGACTTTAGTCGGTACGTAGGTGTCATAATGGTTGTACAGAACCTGTATTTATAAAGTTTAGGAACGATTATGAGAGTGTGCGCACACTTTGGACAGTCAATACTGTTTTACTATTGTGTGCGCACTTTTGGTGGACTAATACCCCACTTTCTGAATGAGTGGTTGCACAGCTTACAGCCTGCTTGACACATAGCTTCCTATAAGAGAAAAGCATTGGTCATAGGGACAGTTATTTGTACACTTTTTATGAGAAGTATGACATGTAAGACACGTACTCATAACTGCTTAACGTCGGTTAGGATAATATAAACACTTTAGAAGTCATCTAGAGACTGACACATTTTTGGTAAGATTGGCACTGCGGCACATTTTTGAAGCAGCTGGCACTATGGTAAATTTTTGAAGGTATTGGCACTACAACGCATTTTTGAATAAGTTGGCACAACGGTGCACTTTTGAAGAAGTTAGCACAACGGCACCCTTTTGAAGAAATTGGCACATCGACGCAATTTTGAAGTTAGCACAGCGGTTGGGTCGCTAAATGACAACCTGGGTCTGCGTGCCGCAACACAACTGTAATGATGAATTATGACTCTTTGGTTTCTGCATCTGTCAGCTGTAAGTCTGCTGCATTAAATGCTGAGAGATGGAAGATTGTTTGTGCGCCATCTTTCGTAACTCTAATAAAGTGTACCACTTTTCTATTCTCTGAATAGTGCACCATCCTCTTAATTTAATGGAAATTGGGCCAAAGTGTTAAGTATTAAGAAAGTGTGCATTTTTCTTCTGATACAAGTAGAAAGTGCGCCGTTATTCTACTATTGGGTTTATTTGTAGAAAACTGTGCCATCTATCCGAGGCGTATTTTTTATGCTTGTACAAGACCCCCTTCAAAGTTTTGGAATTCGTTTAGATGAATTCAAAATATTTTGAATTAGAAACATAAAAGTTTTGAGATGTTTGTGCGCACACTCTGGACAGAATCCTAACGGATTGCTGACGTAGTGGTAGTCATGATTTATTGCGCAAATTTCGAAGAGTCTTAGCAGCCAAAAAATTTCCCCCAAATCTATAAATAGGCGGTTTGAGGAGAGAGAAAACTTTTTTTACAGCTCTCAAATTTCTTCGTCTTCTTCTTCCTCAAGAAAACCCTAGCTTTCTTCTTCTTTCAAAACTTTTAGCAATGGCCCCAAAGCAAACTCAGGCGCCCAAGAACGGCAGCAAAGGAAAGGAATTAGCCTCCTCTTCTCGAGCAATAATGGCGAGGTCGACGGTGGCTCAGCCCGCTAGAGAACGACTTAATATGCCGTCGTCGAGAGTCATGTTAGGAGATGTAGCACATTATCCTATGATAGGCATGGCGACTGTCTTCTTATTCCCTATTTTCTTTCTTTTTCTTTTACATGTACAATATAAGATTTTAACAATGGCAGAAATATAAAAGAAAGAAAAATAATGAAGACCTAGAATACAGAGACACGTGTACACACGCACTTTTCTCTCGTTTAGAGAAAAAATAGTCACTTTGGCACATTTTTCCTCGTTTAGAGCGGAAACAACTATTTTGGCGCACTTTTTTCTCTTTTAGAGTGGAAACAGCCATTTTGGCGCACATTTTCAATTATTGGCGAGTCGGTGCACTTTCCCAATTATTAGCGGGTTAGCGCACTTTTTGTCTATTTTGACAGATTGGCGCATTCTCCGTCTGTTTGGGCAGACTGGCGCGTAAAATATGCTTATCTCCTGAAGTATTTGTAAAATACGTATAGTTCCTAAAAATTTAGGAAAAAATGCGCCTCCTTTAGAATCTTAAAAGACTAATAATAGGGTCATTTTTACGTACTCCTCTTCATGATTTTGTTGACACCTTGTTTGTGGCTTTTGCAGTTGACTTGGGTATGGATCCTCTGGCTGAACTGATGGGGTTCACTGTTGGAATTTTGTATGCCAATTATTTAGAAGACTTATCGCACATTGAGTTTTTCCAATATGATAAGAAGATGTCCAGCACACGTCAATTATTGATAGCCGGACAAGGAAAATGAATGTTGACGTCTCTGATAAGCAGCGAACCTCTCACTTGCTTTGCGAATGAGACATATTCTAAGCCGACTTTCTTGTTTAGTGATGCCATTCATCAATCTTCTCAGCCTAAGAATAAGAAGGAGAAATGGTTGTTCACTGTTTATGGTAGGATCATGTATCTCCTAGAGATGTCAAGAAGTTTCCAACTATCTGCTTTCTCCCATGCTACTTATCCACGGAAGATGGACTCCCATTACTAATTGAGCTAAGTTAGGGAAAATCAGCTGCAAACATGGTTGTTTCTTCAGTTCCGGTGATGGACATTCAGTCCAAATGCAAGGACTTCATCCTAGGAATGTACCAAGTAAAGATTCTTCGTTGATTCAACCTATTCAGTCTCCTCTGTTCGCCAATATTTACACTGATGCTGAAGGCGTTTATCCTCAGAAGAACGTTCGGCTGTCAGGATGGTTGACAAATAAATTTTTTTATTGACGTCGAGTGACGACATGAAAATTGGATTAATATACCGAGAATCTCATATCTTCGGGTTTATAAAATGCCTTGTTAGCGACTTGCTATGGCATTGCGCCCAACGCAAATATTTTCTTGGCTTTGCTAGAGCGATATAACTCTAGTACTGGAACTGTTTTTACTCCTCGTGGCGAGTTGGGGTTCGCCTTACATGAGATGAAACACATATCTGCACTTCCAACGGGGGAGGTTCCTTATGAGGAGTATGTACCTACCAACGCGGGATTGGCGAACTTAGCACAGACTGAGTCGCATCTAGTTGAAGTATATCAAGAGCTGATGTGCCACTACTTGGCCTGTAATTCTTATTACAATATTGATTCTGGCACTGTCTTTATCAGGAAGTGGTTCAAATACATCTTCAATGATATAAGCGAGAAGGAATGTACGAAGATTTGACCGCTTCGACCTTTGAGTTATACCAGAGTTGAAGAACTCATGGAAAGTCATAATGCCGAAGATAAGTCCTTCGAGGATTGTGTAGGAGATTTTAAGCAGGCACACTGACTATGAGCTATCTCAGACTTACTCGTACAGAGATTTCGTCTGAAGCTTTGTTGGTCGGATATCTCTTTTTGTAGATCCGAAGATGGGTAGTCCCCGGAAGTTCAGGCTCAGCGGACCATCTCCATAGGAATATTTTATTCCTAGCAGCGCATCTGGTTTTCAAGCATCAACTGGCATTGCTACCAGCTATGGTGTGTCATTTGAACGTTGGTTTACGGAAACTTGCTCATAATTTGGTGGTAGATTCTCGATGTCATGCCCCAGTACCGGAATACGAAGACGAAATAGCCAGCTCCCCCGTACAAGGTATAGAAATTTTCTAGTTAGAAACCAAATGGGGCTAACGTCATACGACGGTCATGGCTGTAAATAGGCAAGGGGGTGCATACAACAAGCAAGTCACTTAGGGGCACACATCACATCTATTGTCTCAATCAGTCAAGTAAGGATAACAAACATAGAACATGTATGACAAGAAAGTAAGGCATCCTAAATACTCTGCCATAATATTCTGGAACCTAACTGTACAAAATAAGAAAGTTGGTATAGTAGCAAAAGTACATGACCATGATCAGCTGTAGTCTAGTTAATTATAATCGTGTAAGAAAACTAAATGTCCAGATTTACGGCTAACAAGTGCCAGTGGCTAAACGCCTAAAAGAGTAAAATATTCAGCAGGGAAGAAGAAACCTACTCGTTTTCCTCAGCGGCCATCCGTTTGGTGTACGCCATTATTCAGGAGGAAGTACGCTTGATCCTTAGGTGCTGGCTCTAAACCTGGCCATGCAAAATCAGTGGGGTTAGACCCCAAATAGAAAGTACCACAAAGGAAGCACGAATGAAGAAACAAAACCCAGAAGAATAAACATATACATATATATATATATATATATATATATATATATATATATATATATATATATATATATATATATATATATATATATATATATATATATATATATATATAGTCCTATATCGGTGTTTCGGTTCATGGCCTATCGTGATACAATAATCTAACCCTACAACCAAACAAGGACAAGGGTTAGACCATCGCACTATGATAGTCCATGTCCCTAAACTATTTAACAGAAGGTACAATGCACAATCAAGTTTAGTTACATAATCGACCAATCATTTGTATGACTTACTAGATGGAGTCTGGATTATCCTAGAAATATTATGCATATAATAGAAATCCTCAGGTCAAGCCATGTTCTAGCAGGGGCTAGCCGAGCCATGAATCGTTATGTAGCACATAGTAGTATGCACTGGTCCTGCAGAAGGCCATCGTGCTAAGATAGCATAGAACACATAGTATAATATAATGATCGAATTTTGCCATCTACTAATGAGGATTTAAACAATATCCATGGGGGCCAGCCTTCACTCCCATATAATGATTGAGGGTGGCTAGTTAAGCACGATCTCGAGATTCTGTCCCTCCAAATGCTCTACATGTTTTAGTTGCCTAGTTAACCCTACGGTTAGCTGGAATCACATGTCGTGGTCACATACTACTCCCCTTATATTTCATACCATAGTACTATCATGCTAGATATGAATCCGCTTTGTCACTTTGTAGTTCAATTTGGATTCACTCCAGCGTGATGCAACGGTCAAACAAATCCTAGCCACGCTTGATTATTGACCAACTATCATGTCTATGCTGGAGGAATTGTATCATATCATATGTCGCTTAACATGTAGGCACACATCGATGTAAAATATGTAACATAATCACGTAGAAGCACTTAGCACGTAGGAACACATAGCACGTAGGAAGTGTATCAGCACGGATACTAATAGTCGAGTCAAGTTACCAATCATTAGTTAATCACATAGGTTCTAGCACATAGTCAGGTCTAACACATGGTCACTTAGCTCACATACATTATCAATAATTAAAATCACACATGGAATCAAAAAAATTCAATAAAGCATCCAACCAAGCAAAACAATAAAATGTGCACATAGGTCGCATAAGGATCAGGGACACATAGAGTTAGTGCCACATAGGACAGGTGCCTTATAGGAAGTCAACCTTATATGGGTCGATGCCGTATGGGAAGTCGGCCGCATATGGGTCGGTGTTGCATGGGAGGTCGGCCGCATATGGGTCTTTGCCGCATGGGAGGTCGGCCACATTTGACAGGGCAAAGTCCACTCCTTGGGACAAGTGTTGCATGACGTGCATTTAATACGTGTCAGTAAAGTGACCGAAGTGATGGATGTGATCATCCATAAAATGTGTCAGGAAGAAAAGACAAACTCATAGAAAAATGTGCGAGAGAAAAAAATGATAATGCGTCAACAAGAGAAGAGATGCATAGTCACTGCCGCATGCTATGCTTGTCTTATAGATGTCGCTTGTACTTAGCGAATTTCTTATTCGTTCAGCGAGAAAAGCACAAGGAGTTCTGTCACTTATCTCTACAACACTTTGTGTAATGGTTAGTCATGCTTCCAACAAAATGGATGCATGCAGGTTGGCTATGTGGCAAAGAGTCCAGTCGTATAAGGATCATGCCGTATGGAAGTCTCGACTGCATATTGCGCTGTCCGTATGAGAACTTCGTCTTCTCCAGACAATAAGTTCAACCATGGCGAAAAAGCTCCAAAACCCAAATTTTTTTTCTCCATAAAATTTTATTTTAACTCCAAATCAAGTGAATCAAAAGCCAAAACGCCTGAAATGGAATGCTTTATCAACCACAAAAAATAGTTTCTAAAATACCATATTTTAGTATATCAAAACCAAGAAAAACTTTTAAAACCATAAAAAATCTTAACAAAAATGTTGTTCTACACAAATCTATCCATCAAAACCAGAAAATCTAAGTATTAGAAGTGTTTAGAATCATAATGTACAGATAATAGACTAATAAAATGCAAGTAGAGAGAAAAAACTAGAATCAAAGTTTTTCCATATCATGCAAGGTGTACTTGCCTAGAAATGAAAGAAGGAGAAAAATGAGAGAAAATGAGGGAAGGGAGAGAAATAAGTTAGCTTATATATATAGGGTTTGAGGTTTAGACCATGGGTTCGAATCATGATCAAACCAACCCAACAATTAAATTATGAGTCTAATTGAACCAAATAATGGGTCTAGACTCCATGACATGCAACCTAATTAATATGAAAGAAAGAAATAACATATGCAGGAAAAGAATACGTTCCAAATACGTATATCGGCAATGGGGAGTGACATATCTACCCATCTTAGAAAATTTTTATTCTCAAAATTCAAACCCAAGACTAGCTAAAGAAATCATAAAGCACTGCACTAATTACAAGCTCATTTACACATGCAATCAAATTTGAGCATAAAATAAAAAAAAGTAATGTCACATAGCATGGGTAAACGAATCATGAGATTCGAGATACGAAGGCATAAGAACAAATATACCTTCCGAGTTGAATAGGTACGGATACCGAGACCGGATATTATCCTCACACTCCAACATTGACTCTCCCAGAGGGTGATGACCCCAAGCAACCCGGACAAGATGAATAGTCTAATTATTGAGTACCTTCTCCTTTCGGTCCAAAATGGATACAGGTTGTTCCTCGTAAGACAAGTCGGTACCAACGACTAGCTCGAAATGGTAGAGGATATGACTCGGATCCGGGATATATCCACACAATTGAGAGACATAAAATACATCATGCACATCACGTAGCAAAGGCGAAAGGGCAAGACGATAAGCAACATCGCCCACCCGCTCGAGGATATCGAATGAACTGACGTATCGCGGACTAAGCTTCCCATGAACCCTAAATCTAATAACTCCATGGGTCAACGAAATCTATAAGAACACGTGGTCACCGACAAAAAACTCTAAAGGCCTGCGATGCTGATCTGTCCAATGCTAATGCCTATCTTGTGCAACCCAAAGTCGTCCTCTGATCTGCTTAACAACTTCTACTGTCTGCATGATCATCTCTGGGCCTAACATCTTTCGTTTACCTATATTATCCCATGCCAATGGCGACCTACACTTTCTCCCATATAAAGCTTTGAAGGGTATCATCTGAATACTTGCTTTATAACTGTTGTTGTATGAGAACTCAATAAGATGAAGGTGATCTTCTGAAGACCCTCCAAAATACAAAGTACAAGCTCATAACATATCTTCCAAGGTCTGGATGGTTCTCTCTGATTGCCCGTCCGTTTGAGGATGGTAGGTGGTACAGAATCTCAACATGGTACCCAAACTCTGGTGTAAGCTCTTCAAAAAATTTAAAGTGAACCGAGTGTCTTGATCTGATATAATACTCACTGGGACGTTGTGCTGTCTTACTATCTGTCACATGTACATCTCTGCTAACTGCTATGTTGATTGCCCAACTCGAAAAGGAAGAAAGTGAGCTACTTTTATGAGATAATCTACTATTACCCAAACTGCATCACGACCAGTCGGGGATCTAGGTAAACTGGTCACAAAGTCCATCGTGATATGTTTCCACTTTCACTCCGGAATAGGAAGCGGCTGCAATAATTCTGCTGGTGTTTTCTGGTCGGCCTTCACTTGTTGACATACCAAACACCAGGAAATGAATCATGCTATCTTCCTCTTTATCCCATTCCACTAGAAATATTGCTTCATGTCTTGATATATCTTGGTACCTCTTGGATGAATTGAATACTGGAAACTGTGTGCCTCGGTCCTTACTTCTTGCCTGATATCTCTACTTGTTATATAGAGACGGTTTCTAAACCTAACAGTTCCATCTTTATGAATCTTTAATTCTTTCCTGAGACCAGACACACATTCCGTCCGAAGCTTCTGAACTTTCGGATACTCCGCCTGAGCAACCTTAATTCTCTTAACCATGGTAGATTGAATCTGTAAACTAGCCAATACTCCTACGTTATGCGGAAGTACTATCTCTTCACCCATCTCTTGAAGATCTTCTAATATATGTGTCATGCCCTAGTCCCAAAATACGTAGGACTAGCAATACGTAAGCATGCCAGCCGTATGTATATGGCAACTCCAATATATTGATACCATAATACACACGTACATTGTATTATGAATATTAACTCACATATGGTATATCTATATTGTCATAAGTTATAGGACATAACTAGATCTCATCCACAGAATCAAATAACCAATCAACTATATAACTGAATCAAGTATTAAATGCTTGATAAGAATAAGTAGTTGGGTGGAGACAAATCCACTACCAACTAGGATATAAGAGAAACCACATAAGAATATCTAATGAATAATGAGACTCGAAGAGAGACCTCCTCGAAAGAGAATGGAGTAGCAAGTCCTGATTCGTGCTCCTACAAAT
>JAYESA010000004.1:277320302-277342802 GCA_036927795.1 Iris macrosiphon | reverse complement strand
AATAGTCGGGTGCCAACACCGTACGCGGCGTTGTGTATTGTCATCTAGACATGGATACCGAGACCCCATCTTTCTCGTACTTGTCCTATCAAGTACATTATAACCCAGGACACTTGATACTATTCATGGACAGAATCTTCCTGAGATATTCATGGTGATTCTGTATAGGATACAGGACTTGACATTGACATTATGTTCCTAGATACTATATGAGTTATTGCATTAGATATGATTGTGCGTGACATAGACATGGGGCCTCGTGGACATGAGATATATGATTACATTGGGTGGGGAGAGACACACAGGCTACAGGTTAATATTATATTATGCCGGCATCTCAGTCTTTCGCTTAGCTAGACGACCACATGATATCACTGCTACCGGCTCCCCGACACAGAGCTTGTAGTGGTTTCAGCCTGAGTTCTAGTACTGCTCTCATCTTGTATTTTACTTAGTTGGTTATATAGTGTTCCCATCTTGTTTCATTTATTGCTGGAGAGACACACAGGCTACAGGTTGATATTATATTATGCTGGCATCTCAGTCTTTCGCTGAGCTAGACGACCACATGATATCACTGCTACCGGTTCCCCGACACAGAGCTTGTAGTTGTTTCAGCCTGAGTACTGGTGATGTTCTCACCTGTATTTCACATAGATGGTTACATATTTATCCTGTTTATTTCATTGACTATTTCACTGCATTATTATGGCTTGTATTTTCTGTACCTTGTTATGTCCCCTGAGGACCTGGATCCGGATTATGTCCCCAGGATTAGCAGAGGAGATCCACCCAGAGTTATACAGTACATGAGCATTAGCAAGAGCAGAAGCAGGAACATGAGCAGTTACTGGAGTAGTACCAGATTCAGCAGACGAGTGATCACCGAGGTTATCTTCCGAGTATATACTGTTTCATACTCAGTATTGGCTGTAGTTATCTTTATTCTTGTATCCTGACAGATGTATCTAGACTCATTGTCGGGTTATTTCCCGAGTTTATGTTCTATTGAGATATGATCTTGCTTTATGATTCTGATATTGTGGTATTTATTCTGTGGATGAGATTAGTATATTTAGACCATTATTGTTGTACTACAGCTTAAGCATGCCCCGTTGGATCCATTAAATTGGGTTTGTCCATTGGTGTGTGCTGCTGGCCATTGCCACGTGTCCAGTCCTTCGATATTTTGGGACTGGGGCGTGACATAGTTTTTGTGGTGGCCCATGCAGGTCAACGAATAAATTGTTCGGTTTCAACTTAGGGACCGAGCAAGCCTACAATAAGAATAGGATAAGTTTATAGGATCTCATCCACTTGCTTGAAACGTTCTTGATATCTATATTGGATTCGAATTAACTTCTTAAATTGCATCCTGCCTTGATTCCTGAGCGCCTTTTATTATTTATTTTGGTTACAGAGTTATGGATTCACGATCAAACAACTAGACTCCTGCAAGATTACCACGAGATGCTGTGGTAACCAACGAAGATGAAGTAACACCAGTTGATGAAGGTCAAGCAGCTCAACCACGCAATCAAGCAAGTCAGCATGCCTCAAAAATTTAGCAAGATAATCTCCCACCTCTGCCGCAGTTTACCCCACAAATGCCCGTAATTTCACAAGGGCAGGTCATGGACGGGCATCAGATGTTTCAAATGATCTATGCAATAATGCAAGCTCAACAAGAGGCTTTGAGTCGCAGCCTAGTAATCGCACTAGAGCAGACAGATTTACCAGTACGACGGCCAACGACGGGCTCTATTTCTAATTTATGCCAGTTGAAGCCCTGTACCTTCTCAGGCAAAGAGGAGCCCACATAAGTTCATGAGTGGCTCACCAACACACAACATCAATTAGAAGCAGTCGAGCTTCCAAGGGAACGTTGGATGACTGCCGTCAGAATGCAGTTGACGGACAATGCACATCACTGGTGGCTATCTGAGGAGACACGGCTCGGACCAGACCGAGTCAATTGGGAAGAGTTTTCCAGACTCTTTCAGGAGATGTACATACCAGCCATCGCTCGATCAGAACTTCGCGACAAGTTTAATCGCCTCACTCAAGACAGTATGACAGTAGAAGGGTACAACGCGGAATTCATTCGTCTAAGTCACTTCGCCCAAACCCTGATCCCGACAGAAGAAGAGAAGGCTGAAAAGTTCTTCGATGGACTAAATATTGAGCTACAGAAACTAATTGGATCCGTTGTACCTACATCTTACCCGGACGTCCTTGCTGCAGCCCGACGCATGGAGCACATCATCAGGAGAGAGGCCAGTCTGAAGCGATCATCCACATCAGCACCAGCTGGAGCACCACAGGAAGAAGCTACAAAGAGACCTCACACGCACCAGCCATCAGAAACATCTCCACAGGCTCTACCTATCTGTCAATATTGTCGCAAGCGAGGCCATATTGAGGACAAGTGCAGACGAAAAAGGAAAGTATGTTTAGCTTGCGGATCCAGTTAGCATTCATTGAGGGAATGCCCTGAGCGTCGAGAAAGAGCACCAATGGTTAACCGACAAGTATTACCAGTACCGAGGCCAACCTATCCAGCATTGGGAGCACTACAAACGGAAGTTGAAGGAGTCCTACCACCAGCTCCAGGAGGGTATCAACCGAGTCCACCTTTGATACCACAAGCAGCACTCTTCCAGCAAGCCCAGCAGTAGCAGAGGAATCAACTGCAAGAACGTGAACAAGCTCAGCGATGACTTTAGAAGACGTACAGACCCATGGAGTAGCTAATGCACGTAATTTTTCGTAGTTATCTGTTTATAGATTTATTTTATCTCGTGCCTATTGGTTCGTGACCTCAGCCTTAACCTATGTAATTTTGAACTTGCTTATAATTGATAACTGTAGAGATTATAGAGTCTTTTGTTATTGTGCTTATTTTGTGTTATTTTGTGAACTTGAATTAAGTTGTACCTCCTTTCATCATCATCTAGCGTACTTATAATTGTTGTACTACCTTGACTTATGCTGCTAATATAGCCTGGTTTTGCAAGCTTATCCTTTTATCGAGCTTGTTCATGACATATGTATTATTGGGTCGACACACTAATACAATTGTCTATTCAGAATCAGTGTATTACGGTCTGGTCAACCTTAGTGCATTTTGGTTCGCTCTTCGCATGACTACTACACGTGGATTGAGATATATAGTTGACTAGTATACTTGCCCTCTAGATATGTCTGAGCATATCGTATCAGTTACATAACTGTACTAATATGAGTGTGCGAACAAAGGATTACCAGAATAAGATTTTAATCCACAATTGTCTTGACAAATCCCATTTGAATTCGTTAAACGCCTTGATCCTGATACTTCTATTCTATTACCTCATCCTTGAACTCTTTATTATTGATCTTCGTCTTCCCTTATTTCGGAAAGACGAAACCTCGTGCTTGGTATAAGTTTGATATATAGACAGTAGTAGATATACCCCACAGGCCGGTCGCATTGTTGATGACCCTTTTATATACGATTAAGGGAATATCGTAGGTGATATGGTTGGTGTTAAAGACTTGAGGATTCAATACCATGATTAAATAAGTTGGGACATAGCTTTATTAGATGTATAGCCTTAGATGATAGATGGGTAAATTCTAAGTTGGGTAGAGACCGCAATGTTCACTTGAGAGGAATCCTTTAGACTGTAATCAAGTAAGATTGGATAGAGAGAACCCTACAATATTTTAATTTCGAGGACGAAATTTTGATAAGTTGGGTAGATTGTAAACCCCCTGATTTTTCAAGATTTTTAAAAAACTGGATTTTTTAGAATTTTTTGGGAATTTTCGGGAATTTTTACTAATTAAAAACCAGGGTATTTTGGCATTAAATAAAATTAAATGTTTTTAAAATATATTAAAATATTATGAAAATAATATTTTATGGTGTAAAATAAAAAATGGACTTAGGGTAATTTTTCTGGAATTTATTGGACCCCGAACCTATTTTTAAAAGCCCAAAACCTATTTTTCTAAATTAAATTAATTGAACCGGGTTGAACCGGGTTCAAACCGGGCTGAACCCGGTCCAACCGAACCCGACCGGACCGGACCGCCCCTAGCTGGTCGGGCAGGGTCTGCCCAAACCCGCACCCGCCGCCAGACCCGACCCGTTTCCTCTCCCCCCCACGACCCAGCTCTCGCCCGCTGCCTACATAAACCCTAGCCCATCTCTCCTCCGGCCAACCCCTCCACCACTGCGTCGCCCGCGCCACCGCCTGCCCTCGCAGTGCTCCGCCGAATACGCCGCCTCGCCCGACCCCCTCTCCTCCTCCGTCAGCCTCAGCCGCAGCCAGGCTCCCCCGACCCCGCAGCACCCTCCGGCCGTTCAGCCCCCCGCGCGTCGCCGTCCCTCGCCAGTGCCGCCCCCAGCCTTCCTCCGGCCCACCTCTGGCCGCCAAGCTCCGGCCAACAGCACCTAACCCTAACCCTAGATACGACTTCGACTCGGACACGACGCAGACACGGAGAAACTTCCGTTTCTGGAGCCCTGTTTAGGTAGTATTTTCCCTCTCCTTGCTGATCCATTTTTGATTCCGTCAGTTGTGTCACGTAGACTGTATGACCCTCTCGGTGCCCGTGTAACCCGCTCGGTGCATCGCGTCCTTTTTAGCTATTTGATATTTTCTGAATCTAATGGTGATATTTATTTCAGCAACCGGAGTAGTACCTGCAGATCACACTGAGACCAGAGCTACAGTTGGAGCCAGAACCCCAGGCAAGTGTACCTTGCCAAAACTTGCAGTCTTTGTTACTTATTTCCTTGGCTTATATATATATATTATGGTTCATGCTTAACCTAGGACCGTGTGACTTACTTAGCGTCCGATTAATAGTCGGGTGCCAACACCGTACGTGACGTTGTGTATTGTCATCTAGACATGGATACCGAGACCCTATCTTTCTCGTACTTGTCCTATCAAGTACATTATAACCCAGGACACTTGATACTATTCATGGACAGGATCTTCCTGAAATATTCGTGGTAATTCTGTATAGGATACAGGACTTGACATTGACATTATATTCGTAGATACTATATGACTTGTTGCATTAGATATGATTGTGCGTGACATGGACATGGGGCCTCGTAGACATGAGACGTATGATTACATTGGGTGGGAAGAGACACAGGCTACAGGTTGATATTATATTATGCCAGCGTCTCAGTCTTTCGCTGAGCTAGATGACCACATGATATCACTGCTACCGGCTCTCCGACACAGAGCTTGTAGTAGTTTCAGCCTGAGTTCTAGTGCTGCTCTCATCTTGCATTTCACTTAGCTGGTTATATAGTATTCCTATCTTGTTTCATTTATTGCTGGAGAGACACACAGGCTACATATTGATATTATATTATGCCGGCATCTCAGTCTTTCGCTGAGCTAGACGACCACATGATATCACTGCTACCGGTTCCCCGACACAGAGCTTGTAGTTGTTTCAGCCTGAGTACTGGTGATGTTCTCACCTGCATTTCACATAGATGGTTACATATTTACCCTGTTTATTTCATTGACTATTTCACTGCATTATTATGGCTTGTATTTTCTGTACCTTGTTATGTCCCCTGAGGACCTGGATCCGGATTATGTCCCCAGGATTAGCAGAGGAGATCCACCCAGAGTTATACAGTACAAGAGCATTAGCAAGAGCAGAAGCAGGAACAGGAGCAGTTATTGGAGCAGTACCAGATTCAACAAACGAGTGATCACCGATGTTATCTGCTGAGTATATACTATTTCATACTCAGTATTGGCTGTAGTTATCTTTATTCTTGTATCTTGACAGATGTATCTAGACTCATTGTCGGGTTATTTTCCGAGTTTATATTCTATTGAGATATGATCTTGCTTTATGATTCTGATATTGTGGTATTTATTCTATGGATGAGATTAATATATTTAGACCATTATTGTTGTACTACAGCTTAAGCATGTCCCGATGGATCCATTAAATTGGGTTTGTCCATCGGTGTGTGCTGCTGGCCATTACCTCGTGTCCAGTCCCTTGACATTTTGGGACTGGGGCGTGACAATATACACTCACACTCGTACAAATATACAAACACACACACACACACACACACACACACACACATATATATATATATATATATATATATAGACACACATATATATATATATAGACTCATATATACATATACACATACACTTAAACACAACACACAACACCAACGCACGCACAACGACCCAAACACCTATAAATAACTATAAATATATAAAATATAGCTCGAGAACATTAGCACACACTCCCCAAAGCTAAACCAACGTGCGCACATGCCCGAAACCTAGAAACCAAGTCGAAATGGCCATTCAGTCATTTCGACGAACACGTGGAGTGCGGTTCACGAAACCTCGTGAAACGCACACCAAACCTACTCGAAATTAGCCCAAAATTTTTCCACGGATTCTAATCGATGTCTATAACCTAGAAAAAAAATGCTAACTCCCTAATTCTAGGTCCGTGAAAAAAAAGCGCACGCACATAGAACCTACGACGACGAAAACCCCCAAATCGTCCGAAACGCCCAAATCTCTGTGACATGACCTCACGTGTCCGAATGGAGATACGTACTTACCCTCAAGACATCCAAGTACGTCTACTTAGGTCCGTCTAACCTAGGGCATCATCCAAATTGGGCCAATATCAGATTTTACCCAAAATTGACATAAAACCTAATGTCAAAGTCTCCAAACACAACCAAACAAGTTATAACTTCCTTCCACGGGTAGCCTTAAGGTCTAGGAAGGTTCTAAACTACTAATTACACTATATAATAGCAACCACTAAGAGGAAAGTTAGGGTTTACCTCTTAGGAGTTGGAATCCCAAGGCCAAAGTCTCCAAAACCCTTGAAATCACCACCTTCAAGCCTCCAAGCCTCCAAGCAAAGCCTCTACACTAAGTCTAGGATCTACACACCTAGGTTAGAGAAAAATATAGGGTTAGGATTCACATAAATAGAAGAATAGAAGACAAAAGAGAAGAAATGGAGAACTTACTTACTTGAAATGAGAAATTGGAAGAAGAAGGAAGAAGAAAGAAGAAAGAGTGGAGAGTGGAGAAGAAGAAGAAGAAAATGGAATGGAGGAAGAAGAGGTTCTGTCAAGTGTGGGAATTAAGGTTAGGGGTCGGCCAAGTATAATATAGGGTTTACATGATGCAAAATTACTAAAATGACCTCTCCTTTAGTCATGCAACTTGGGTTTAGGTTTAGGGTTCACTAAACACTCTCGAACTAATCCAAAATAACCCAACTAACTAAAATAAAATATAATAATTATTCTAAACCCAAAAATAGGTTTGACAATGGTGTTGGTTGGGTCTGACATGGGTCCACTAGGGTCTGACATGGGTCCAGATAGCCAAAACCCTAAAACGACCAATAAAAAAATACAATCAATAATTAAATATAAATATAATTATTTACGATCAATACACAATTTACCAAATAAAAAAATCCTATTTTCTAGAATTGGGTAGTGACAAGCCTACCCTCCTTAAAATAATTTTATTCTCAAAATTAAAAGATGAAACTAGGACATGAATACAAGAAAAAGAAAAGAACCATACCTCAGGGCTCGAAAAGATAAGGGTATCGCTCGCGCATTTTATCATCCCTCTCCCAGGTCGACTTACCTGGAGAGTGATGCCTCCACGCGACGCAAACCAAGGAAATTGTCACGTCTACGTAGGACTAGGAACACGTAAGCATGCCAGCCGTATGTATATGGCAACTCCAATATATGGATACCATAATACACACGTACGCTGTAGAATGAATATAAACTCACATGTGGTATATATAATGTCACAAGTCACAGATATGCTAATCTCATCCACACAACTAGTCATAGAAAAGAAATACTAAACTAGAATAAGGAGTCTGAAATATCCAAAATAATAGTCGGGTGGAGACAAATTCACTATCAAAGACTATTTCCAAAACTAAAATGAGAGAGGAGTATAAAATCTCCAATATAAAATAATGTCAGCAGAAGTGTATCAGCTAAAAGAATCTATCGCTAGATGTAATCAAAGATGCTCCGAAGGTAGGACCTCCTCGGCAGAAAGGAATGCGTCAGGTCCAGGCCCGTACTCCTGCGGATACTCCTGATCGTCTATACCTGGCAAGGGACCAGGTCCTCAGAGAGACATAACAAGATACATAGAAGCAAGCCAATTGAATACAGTGAACATGCATAATATTTAAAAATATATAAGTACGCTGTACAAGACAATCTATATGAATGCAATGAGGACAACTTTTTGACGTATGGGCAAGGGTAGGCTACACGATCTAAATTTTACACTCACACACACGTCAGTGAACATCATCAACCGACATACCTCTGGGGTAGCGACCCTCGTGACTCCATCAATCGACATACCTCGGGGGTAGCGACTATCGGGCACGACCACCATAGTGCGTGCTAGTTACTATGGTTTACCAGAGTGGTTAAAGCCCATACGCCTACTATTGTCCTCTCATGATACTAAGTGTCATGTGCTTGTGTCAACATATTTAATATGTAGTAATGACTGAAAAAAACTACACATTCAATGAATATACAAAAATATAAATAGCATGCAAAAGTACTGTAAATAATTTGGCAAGGTATCTTGCCTGGCAAGAAAGCTGCAAAATGTAGTGTCCGATGTCAACACCAAGAGTCGGAAGCTACGGTCTCAGAATGAACGTCTCCGGATGCTGAAATAAATATTACCAACGTTTCCATAATAAGTAAAATAGCTAAATAGCACTTCCCTTTCGTCCAATTTGGACACAGGGGCAAAACGGTAATTTCGGGTAAAAGTGGGGTCCACGTGTGGCCCATTTTGTACCGAAAAAATGTGCCAAGGGTAACAGTCTCTCAATGGGACAAATTATAGGTCAAACAAACTCTAAATGTCAATACGAACCCAACGGTATGTCCAAATATGGATTCCGATGGGCCGAACACAAATTCACCCAAAAAGTCAACCGTGGGGCCCGTCAATTGGCGACTTGGTCAACTGTCTCAGAATTATGTAAAAATTGGGTCACAGGACCAGCGCATTACCACGAGTCCAATGGCATAAGTTTTGTCACAATCTGACGAGCGTGCACAAAATGTGCACGACTTTCGCAAAAGTTGTGACACGGGGTTTGTCCGCGGATACGGGCTAATTTCGGCGCGCACACACGTCCGAATCAGTTTCCGTAAACTTTTATATGTTCGGTTATGCTGTGCGCACCGTTTGGTATACTTGGTATATGGCGGGGCGGTCCCGTTTGGCGGGGCACGATCTGTTTCATAACTTTTGAAAATCTAGAAAAGTGTGTTCGCGGGGTTTTCCAACGAATTTAATTCTGTCTACAGCAGTTAATAATCTAGGGTTATTTAACAAAAATTAAACTAGATCAAGTAGTCTATGTATACCAAAAAGAATCATCAAATTTGGATCTCTGTGGTGGGAGATACGAACTCGGAAACATGGGTGATCACTATAGTTTTTTGCGAACCCAGAATTCGGTCTATTTCTGCCAACTTTGGCACTATTTTTGCCTATGGTTTCGCGTTGTTCGAGGTCTACTATCACACAGATATGAAATAGGGTTAAGGGGTGAGCATACCTGTGAAGACGGGGTAGCGTTTGGTTGAGCGAGACGACGAGAAACAACTCTGGAACACAGGTACCTCGCTGCAGAAATCAGTAGTGCGCGGGGTCGCTGTCGTCGGGATTGGTTTGGACGGCCTGACGGGGTTCTCCGGATGCGGTGGCGGCGCTCTCTAGGTCTAGATGGAAAGATGAAGGATTTGGATGATTTAGGTTTAGGGTTTTAGATGAATTAATGATAATATATATATATATATATATATATATATGAAAGAGAAGAAGGGGGGTTGGTTAACACGCGGCTAAGGGGTCGTGGGGTTTGGGTTGGCTCACAGTGGGTTGGATAGTTTGCTGCTATGGCAAAGGGCTGCTGAAATTGCAAGCGTGAGTGGTAGGAATGGTTGCTAATAGTTTATTAAGGGATAGTAATAGTATTAGTATTTAATAGTTTTATTTAATATTTTTTTTCTTTTCTTTTCTAAATTCCTTTAAAATATATATGTATATATATATATATATATATATATATATATATATATATATATTTATATATACGTATATACTCATAGGAAAAATCTAGAATTACACTAATACATAATATTAAGCTAGCAACTGCTCAAGGGGTCTCCTACATGAAATAAATTCGGAAAAATTCCTAATGGTCCCATAAATCTCCCAAATGCACGGACAACTAAAATAAAAATTAATAAAAAATCTATTTCTCCTAATTAGCCACTATTAATACAATTAAATTAATAATTAATAAAAAATAATAAATACGATTTCTAGGAATAGGGATTTTACATTCTACCCAACTTACAAAAATTTTGTCCTCGAAATTGACACTAACCCATATTCATAATGATAGCTATAGCTATTATACTACATTGGTATCTAGCAGGACTCCTAAAACTCATGGTCTGCCATTCTAACACTTCCTCATCTATTGTTCATACACTATTATATCATCCTCTAACTCGTCTATACTACCCAACTTACAAGAATTCTACTAGTAGTCACATTCTTTGAAGCTATTGTCTAGGTTTATAAGGCAAATACATTTATTGGGTCGAGAATCTTGGGATACCTGTCTAGAATCTCATAACTATGACTTTTTTCCGTAACCGTCAAATATCATAGTCTAATACTGCCACACCACCTGGCCAGTATGGCTGCAAGTAATTCGATAACTCTACCAAAATCGTCTAGCTGCAACTGTCGCTACCTCGCCAGCGATTTATCATAGTCATCAGTTCATAATAAGTGCCTTCAACTCTTTCCTAGGCATAGTCTAAATTTTTAGGAAAATACTTAAGGTCTTGACTAAAACTATTAGGGGTATAATTTATTTTCAATGATCTAACAAATTTCTATTAGGCTACATGGTGCTACTTAAGGGTTAAACTAATAAAGAATACAGATATTGCTATAGTGCATATACATATTAAGAACTCATCCTTAGTTATCAAGCATTACTAACACATTTATGTTTTACTAACAAAATATGGGTGAGGTTGATATAAATCAACAATTCATAATGGCACGAAAAGATACAACTATGATAGGAAGAGTTAAGCACGAGATAAGGAATAAATATAAAAGGAGGAGATGAGTCACCCAAGAGGGCGAGATAAGGATAGGGGAAGAATACTACTATTGATACTCACGTCATCTCTTAGCATTGCGTGTATGCCATATGGGTAGAATAGAAATATATCCTCATAACTGCTAAACTACCATATATATAATTCTACATCTATTTGTACATCTAAGATCTTGTGTCACAATGGGGTTATGAGCATGCAAGGACAATTACAACTAAAAGGTTGTACCTGTATCTACGGCTTCCTGTGTCTGCTCTCCCATACTTGTCGTAATGAGTGCTTGGCCTTGTCCTTGGTTGTTCAACTGGGGTCTAGTCTCCTCCATTTGTGCAGACTGTAGAAGCAGTGGTGGGT
Organism: Iris macrosiphon; assembly: GCA_036927795.1. NCBI lineage: Eukaryota > Viridiplantae > Streptophyta > Magnoliopsida > Asparagales > Iridaceae > Iris > Iris macrosiphon. The sequence goes on along the minus strand of JAYESA010000004.1, from coordinate 277,331,197 downwards.
CCCTTTGGTCTCCTATACTTGAAGGTGTATGCGGTGTTCCTGATTCTAATGCCATAGGTCTCTAGTTATGTTTAGGACATTCTCGGGCTTGATGGTGACTTGACCCACATATCATACACAACCCCAATCGATGATGACAGTCTCTTAGAATATGACCTGTCCTACCATAATAGGGACAAGTACGGAGCTCCTTGGTTGGATATGGTGCTGCACTATCTGATTGCTGGCGTGTCAAAGGGTGTCTAATGGGTCCTCCTGGCTGTGTCCTTACTGGTCCTTGGTGACTTCTTTGTTGAATTTCGTTTCCCTTGCTGATGGCCTCCTGAATCCTGGCCTCTGTCAATAGCTCGGTATAAGAGATCCGGGACTGGGAGCTAGTGTAGTGCTGGAGCTCCTGAGTCAGCCCGCGGTGAAATCTCTTAGCCTTCTCTAAGTCATTAGATATTAGGACAGTGCCATACTTACTGAGACGGCTAAACTCTGCGTCATACTTATCAACCGTCTTGTCCCCTTGCTATAGATGGAGGAACTGATCGAACAATGCGTCCCTTACAGTATCCGGGAAGTACTTTCTCTCAAAGCACTCCAAGAATTGTTCCCAAGTCTGACGCGTACCCAACTGGCGCTCCATTGATTCCCATCAGTGATGCGCATTTCCTTCTAACTGAGTCCTTACTCCTATAATCCATAGGTCAGAAGGTAATTGTGATGCCTCTAACAACTTCTTGGTATTGGCAATCCAGTTCGTGGTCTACTCTGGACTCTCATCGCCCTTATACGGCTTAGGGGCCATCTGCACAAAGTCCTTGATTGAACCAACCCGAGCTTGTGGTACTGAAACTAGTGCCAGGGTTGGTGCAGGGGCTAGTGTAGTCATTCTCTTAAGTGCTGCCAGAAATTCTAGCCTCTGCTCTGCTGTTTGCTGCCTCTATTCCTGTATTATCATGTGAAAGAATTGGAACAGCTGTGTCTGGCCATTCTGCGGTGCTAATGGAGCTGGAAAAGTCCCATTAGGTATCGTGGAAGGGGTTGATGGAATTGGATTGCTAGTCAGTCCATCCGGTCTGGGAAGAAGAGGTGTCGATGAGGTCTCTCCGGGTGATTGGTCGTCGTCCCCTGGAGACGTGTTGTCCCCGGTGGTGGCATGCCCGTTATACAAATTTATCTCTCTGCAAGAGATGGACGAAGGATTAAGAAGAGTACATGAATCAAGCAGGATGCAAGTTATTCAAATGGAATGGATTGGGAGGAGGATGAGTCATAACCAATGTGGATGAGATCCTATACTCTAGTCCTAGGTGCAGGCTTGTTCGGTACAGTAACGTAACCGAGACAATATGCTCTCGACCTGTATGGGCCACCACAAAAACATGTCACGTCCCAGTCCCAAAATACGTAGGACTAGGAACACGTAAGCATGCCAACCGTATGTATATGGCAACTCCAATATATGGATACCATAATACACACGTACGCTGTAGAATGAATATAAACTCACATGTGGTATATATAATATCACAAGTCACAGATATGCTAATCTCATCCACACAACTAGTCATAGAAAAGAAATACTAAACTAGAATAAGGAGTCTGAAATATCCAAAATAATAGTCGGGTGGAGACAAATCCACTACCAAAGACTATTTCCAAAACTAAAATGAGAGAGGAGTATAAAATCTTTAATATAAAATAATGTCAGCAGAAGTGTATCAGCTAAAAGAATCCATTGCTAGATGTAATCAAAGATGTTCCGAAGCTAAGACCTCCTCGGCAGAAAGGAATACGTCAGGTCCAGGCCCGTACTCCTGCGGATACTCCTGATCGTCTATACCTGGCAAGGGACCAGGTCCTCAGAGGGACATAACAAGATACATAGAAGCAAGCCAATTGAATATAGTGAACATGCATAATGTTTGAGAATATATAAGTACGCTGTACAAGACAATCTATATGAATGCAATGAGGACAACTATTTAACGTATGGGCAAGGGTAGGCTACTCGATCTAAATCTCACACTCATACACACGTCAGTGAACATCATCAACCGACATACCTCGAGGGTAGCGACCCTCGTGACTCCATCAATCAACATACCTCGGGGGTAGCGACCATCAGACACGACCACCATAGTGCGTGCTAGTTACTACGGTTTACCAGAGTGGTTAAAGCCCATACGCCTACTATTGTCCTCTCATGATACTAAGTATCATTTATGTGTGTCAACATATTTAATATATAGTAATAACTGAAAGAAACTACACACGCAATGAATATACAAAAATATAAATAGCATGCAAAATTACTGTAAATAATTTGGCAAGGCATCTTGTCTGGCAAGAAAGCTGCAAAATGTAGTGTCCCGATATCAACACCAAGAGTCAGAAGCTACGACCTCAGAATGAACGTCTCCGGATGCTGAAATAAATATCACCAACGTTCCCAGAATAAAAAAAATAGCTAAAAAGTACTTCCCTTTCGTCCAATTTGGACACAGGGGCAAAACGATAATTTTGGGTAAAAGTGGGGTCCACGTGTGGCCCACTTTGCACCAAAAAAATGTGCCAAGGGTAACAATCTCTAAATGGGATAAATTATAGGTCAAATAAACTCTAAATGTCAATACGAATCCAATGGTATGTCCAAATATGGATTTCGATGGGCCGAACACAAATTCACCCAAAAAGTCAACCGTGGGGCCCGCCAATTGGCAACTTGGTCAACTGTCTCAGAATTGCGTAAAAATTGGCTCACAGGACCAGCGCATTACCACGAGTCCAGTGACGCAAGTTTTGTCGCAATCTGACAAGCGTGCATAAAATGCATGCAACTTTCATAAAAGTTGTGATACGAGATTTGTTCGCGAATACGGGCTGATTCTGGCGCGCACACACGTCCGAATCGGTTTTCGCAAAATCTCACGTGTCCGGTTCCGCTGTGCGCACCGTTTGGTACACTTGGTACACGACGGGGCAGTCCCCTTTGACGGGGCACGCTCCGTTTCACAACTTTTGCAAATCTGGAAAAGTGTGTTCGCGGGGTTTTCCAACAAATTTAATTCTATCTACAGCAATTAATAATCAAGGATTATTTAACAAAAATTAGAATAGGTCAAGTGGTCTACGTATACCAAAAAGAATCATCGAATTCGGATCTCTGTGGTGGGAGATATGAACTCGGAAACCAGGGTGATCACCGCAGTTTTTTACTATCCCAGAATTCGGTCTATTTCTGCCAACTTTGGCACTATTTTCGCCTATGGTTTCACGTTGTTCAAGGTCTACTATCACACAGATATGGAAGAGGGTTAAGGGGTGAGCATACGGGTGAAGACGGGGTGGCGTTTGGTTGAGCGAGGCGACGGAAAATAACTCCGGAACACAGGTACCTCGCTGCGAAAATCTGCAGTGCACGGGGTCACGGTCGTCGGGATTGGTTTGGACGGCCTGGCGGGGTTCTCCGGCTGTGGTGGCGGCGCTCTCTAGGTCTAGATGAGAAGATAAAGGGTTTGAATGATTTAGGTTTAGGGTTTTAGATGAATTAATAATAATATATATATATATGAAAGAGAAGAAGGGGGGTTGGTGAACACGTGGCTAAGGGGTCGTGGGGTTTGGGTTGGCTCACAGTGGGTTGGATAGTTTGCTGCTATGGTAAAGGGCTACTGAAATTGCAAGCGTGAGTGGTAGGAATGGTTGCTAATAGTTTATTAAGGGGTAGTAATAGTATTAGTATTTAATAGTTTTCTTTAATAGTTTTTTTTGCTTTTCTTTTCTAAATTCCTTTAAAATATATATGTATATATATATTTATATATACGTATATACTCATAGGAAAAATCTAGAATTATACTAATACATAATATTAAGCTAGCAACTGCTCAAGGGGTCTCCTACATGGAATAAATTCAAAAAAATTCCTAATGGTCCCATAAATCTCCCAAATGTACGGACACCTAAAATAAAAATTAGTAAAAATCTATTTCTCCTAATTAGCCATTAATTACTATAATTAAATTAATAATTAATAAAAATAATAATAAATATGATTTCTAGGAATAGGGGTTTTACAGAAATAGTTTGGTTCCTCAACACCTTCTTCCGCCGATCCAGAATCTCCATCGGCTGCTCTGGATAGCTAAGAGTAGGGCCCACCACGATCTCTGAGTGATCCAATACGTGACTGGGATCTGCCACGTACCATCTCAACTGCGACACTTGGAACACATCATGAACTCCCTCTAGCGTAGGCGGCAAATCTAGACTATACATCACAGCGCCGACCCTCTCAAGGATGCTGAAGGGTCCGACGAAACGTGGGCTAAGCTTCCCGCCTCCATCGAAGCGAATAGTGCCCGTGTCGGAGAAATACTCAGGAACACCAGATCACCAACCTAGCACAAACAAGGTCTCAATACTTAATCTAAAATAAGCAATCATAAGCAAACACAAGAACAAAATCTAGATTCTAAGCTATACCTCAAACTCCAAAGGTCTCCGGTGGCTATCGGCCCAATGCCGCTGCCTGTCCCGCTCCACCCGAAGTCTATCTCTAATGAGCTTGACCTTCTCCGCTACATCCACTACCATCTCCGGGCCAAGCAAAGCTCTCTCTCCTATATCATCCCATGATAACGGAGTGCGACACCTTCGTCCATACAACGCCTCGAATGGTGACATCTCGATACTGGCTTGGTAGCTGTTGTTGTAAGCAAACTCTATCAAGTACAAGTGATCCTCCCAAGAGCCTCTGAAATCCAGAACACAAGTACGAAACATGTCCTCAAGTGTCTGAATGGTCCTCTCTGACTGACCGTCTGTCTGTGGGTGATATATAGTACTAAACTTGAGCTGGGTTCCCAAGCTAGCCTGCAGACTCCTCCAGAAATACGAAGTAAAGTGACTGTCCTGGTCTGATACTATGCTCACAGGGACTCCATGCAGTCTGACTATCTGGCGCACATACATCTCTGCTAGTCTCTTCGTAGACGTACCTACTTTGAATGGTAGAAAGTGGGCCAATTTGGTCAACCTGTCTACGATGACCAAAATCGCATCCTTCCCTCATGGAGAATGGGGAAGTCCAGAAACAAAATTCATGGTCACATGCTCCCATTTCCACTCTGGAATAGGTAACAGCTGAAGAAATCCTCCTGGCCTCTGCCTCTCTGCCTTCACCTATTGGCACACTAAGCATCGGGTTACGAAGCGTACTACCTCCCGCTTCATCCCGTACCACCATACATGCTCTCTCAGATCTCTATTCATCTTGTTAGCACCTAGATGCATAGAGTACTGGGATCGATGTGCCTCCTGAATAATCTCCTCGCGCAATGACCCACTCGGCATACACAACCTGGTACTGTGCCGCAATGAACCATCATCAGCAATGGTAAAGTCATCTGATAATCCAATCTGAACCTGCGCCATGATGCTCCTTAGGGACTCATCCTTAAACTGTGTAGCCCTGATCCGGTCTACCAACTCTGACTGAATCTGCAGTCCCCATATCTGTATCTCAACTCCAGGCACTATCACCTTAATGCCCAAGCTCTCTAGATCTACCAGAAGATAACGATCTGTAGTCAGGCACATAGCTACTGGATACCAGCTCAGCGCATCCGCAACTACGTTCGCCTTCCCTGGATGGTACTGCAATAATATATCGAAGTCTTTCATAAACTCCAACCATCTTCTCTGCCTTATGTTCAGCTCTTTTTGGGTAAACACATACTTCAAGCTCTTGTGGTCTGTGAAGATCTCCATACGCTCTCCGTATAAATAGTATTTCCACAACTTCAGAGCAAAGATGACCGCTGCCAACTCCAAATCGTGGGTAGGGTATTTCTTCTCATGAGAACGTAATTGCCTGGAAGCATAGGCAATCACCCTCCCATTCTGCTATAACACACAACCCAGTCCCTTCTCCGATGCATCACTATAGATAGTGAATCCTCCAGACCCTTATGGCAACGTCAATACTGGAGCTGTTGTCAACCTCCTCTTCAGCTTATCAAAGGCGATCTGGCACTCCTTTGACCAAACAAACTCTATGTCCTTCCGGGTCAGCCTAGACAACGTCTCTGCAATCCGAAAAAAATCTTGAACAAATCTCCTGTAGTTACCTGCCAGCCCCAGGAAACTCCTGACCTCTGCTACTGAACTCGGAGCACTCCATGCCTCAACTGCCATGATCTTCCTCGGATCTACTAAGATCCCCTCTCCAGTCACCACATGACCAAGGAATTCAACCTTGTCAAGGAAGAACTCGCATTTTGAAAGCTTTCTACAGAGATTCTCCTTTCTGAGAGTCTCTAGCACTATCCTCAGATGCTCCTCATGCTCCTTTGAGGTCTTCGAATACACCTTTGAGGTCATCGAATACACTAAGATGTCATCTATAAACACCATCACAAACCTGTCCAGATGTTGATGAAATACCTTGTTCATCAGATTTATGAACTCTGCCGGGGCATTAGTCAACCCAAACGGCATTACCATGAACTCATACTCTCCATACCTGGTCCGAAAAGCTGTCTTCGGAATATCCTCCCTCCTGACCTTCACCTGGTGGTCGCCTGTCCTCAGATTAATCCTGGAAAATACCCTCGCTCTGCTCAACTAGTCAAAAAGATCATCAGTACGTGGCAGCAGATACTTATTCTTGATTGTGAGGTTGTTCAGAGCCCTGTAGTCGATACATATCCGTATCGACCCATCCTTCTTCGGCACAAAAAGTATCGGAGCACCTCATGGAGAAGAACTAGATCTGATAAATCCCTTGCCCTGAAGCTTATCCACCTGCTTCTTTAACTCTATCAGCTCACTATTGCTGACTCTATAGACGTGCTGGGATATCGGCTCCGCGCCTGGCACCAAGTCTATAGAGAACTCTACATCTCTGTCCGGAGGTAACCCTGGCAACTCCTCTGAAAAGACATCCATGAACTCCGCTATCAGTGGATGCGGCAACCTCTGCTCTACCACCAGGGCTCCGCAGAAGACTCCCTCGCTCTGCTCCGCTGCTTCTCTAGCAAACTCAAATTCTGGCTCACTCGGCGGACTAAACAACACTCTGCCTCCATGATAATCTATACTAGCATAGTGCATACTCAACTAGTACATCCCAAGTACAATGTCGTAGCTCGGAAGTGGCATTACGAGTAGGCACACACTAAACTCCCGGCCTCCCAAGGTAACTCTTCGGTCTCTACAGACATCACTGACTAGGATGATGCCACCCCCGATCGTGATCTTGCAGAGTCTAGCTAAAGGTTCAGCAACAAGATGGTGTCTAACAGCAAAAGATACAGACACAAAGCTATGGGAAGCACCGAAATCAAATAAAGCAAGTGCTGAAATGGAATCAAGAAGAACAAAACCTGAGATTACATCACCAACGGCGCAAAATACGATATCATCAAGGAAGGACAGTAATATTGCAAAAAAAAATAATTTCAGAAAAATTAAAGATAAAAAAAATCTGGAAGGGTCCTAGTTGTGATTGAGCACACTCTCTCAGCCTATATCCTATATCCTATCGCAGGTAGACCTAGAAACGAGACCTGCATACTAGACCATGCATGGGCCACCACCAAAAATGTGTCACGACCCGCACCCAAAAAATTGGACATAAGTCATGGGTACGTCCAGCCTACGCCGCAGAATCGGTGGTAGAACGCTGTCTAGGTCCGTTCTAGGTCACAATATCTATATCTCACAATAACCTGACAATATAACCTCTCCAAAAGGAGGGCAACCACGCAATATATATATGTCTCAATCACAATAACTAGGGGAAGAGTAAAAGCACGATAAGATATCATAAAGAAACAAGAACCAAAGAGCAAGTACAAAATTCAAATATATAGTCCAAGTCTAAAGTCTACAATATCTCACAGGAGCAAAATAATAAATAGCAATGCAGTCATCCAAAATAGCAACTGGGAACAACCCAGGGAAACCCACCTAGCTGAACTAAGGTGCTAACGTCGTCTCCTCGATGGGCTCCTCCTCAATCTCCGGGTCACAACACTCCTCGACGCCCAGCCCGTAGAATGTCGGGCAAAAATCCTCTAGAACCTTTGGAAAAAATATGTCCAGTCAGGACTGGAGCAAAGTACATAACTCTGAAAGCAACTCCAAATACATGGTAAGGTGTATATGACTAGCAATGGAAAAGTATACAAGATGCACAAAAAAATAAATACATGGTGGAGCAGATAAAGTAGCTGCAATGTAAAACTGGAGAACAATACAAGTAGTAGAGAAGTAACTGCATATGAGAAAATAGGAATACTAGCTAAGTGCCTTGAGCACAAGTTCGTTATGTGATCGTCTTAGGTTGCACATGAATAATCTACGATAACTCCGTTATGCGTAAGTTGCATAACCGACATACACATGAATACTGTTTGGCTTTGATCACATAACCAACTCCTACTCCCCTCCTCCACTAATACTCTTGGATCCAACCATGACACGCTACGTACATGATAAATAACTCGCGCATATGAAGGCGAGAGCACACGAAGCATATGATAGCATATGAGAATCAATACCCAAAGCATATGATGAAATACACATGATAGAGTACCCGTTGAACACGGTAAGGGGGATAACATCTCATGACGGGATCCAACTAGTACCAGCTCGTGAAATAATGTATCAGAATCAAGTATTACAGTTCTAGAACAGGTGATATATACGCTATCATAAAATAGAAACAATCAGAGGTAGGTACTCGCCTGACGTCCTGAGCAACTGGTGAGGATCGAGATCCGAACTGGCGTCACAAGAACCTATTATGACAAACAAGGTTAAACGGGGTTCTAAAGAGTTAAACTGATACAAAATAACTAAAAACAAGCTTCTAGGGTTATTCTAGGTCGAACGGGTCAAATCGATAAAATTTGGGTCAAAAAGTCAACTCGAGGTCTAAAAAGTCAACTCTGGGTCAAAACTAGTTCAAACATTGACTTTTATGGTCAACGGGGGCAATTATGGTTAATGCTAGGTTAAACTAGGGTGTCCCTAAAATTCTAGGTCAAAACTAGCTCATTAAGCTAGTAAACCCTCAAACTCGCCTCCTCGAGATACCGGGATACCCTCGGTATACGATACCTCGACCTAAGCTACGCACCCCGCCTATACCCGACCTAAGCTAACACGTGTAGTTATATATACCAATACATATAAAAGCAACTCTAAACTCAAACTTAGGCAATTGTACAAAAATCTCACTCCGATTCTCAATACCTTGGGTATCTCAAGATATTGAGATACCTTGATATCTCAAGGTATTGAGATATACCGCTAACCCTCTCTAACACTACCCATCTAGCTAACTATCTATGCTAATATATATATATATATATATATATATATATATATATATATATATACAAACACATAGGTATATATACTTATATATCTCTATATAGATAACCACACATATACACATATACCCACATACCCATACTCATATATATATATCTAACTATATATATATATACTAATCTATGTATCTATCTAGCTATATATATATCTATACATATATAGCTCTCTCTAATCTCTCAACCTCTCTCTACCTGCCACTGCTAGCTGCTGCTGCGCTTGCGCTTGTTGCTATCGCTGCGATTGCTGCTGCTGCTCTTGGATTTGTAAACCCCCTCACCCAAAATTAGGTCTACTTGGCTTATATAGTAAAACTAGGGCTAGTTTGAATCCAAATTGAAATAGGACACAATGTTTATTTAATTTCGTATTATTTATGACACGTAGCGCGCCTTGCCGTTGTTTCGATAATTGGAGCACTACACTAGCCATTGCCTTCCAACAAGTTTCACAACCTTGTCCTAGACGTGCCTGCCTACCTTTTTGACCTTTGTGTAACTTATAATCATGCTCTCTAGTGCTACATTTTAGTCGCATAATAAATATCGTGGACGTTATTATTTTAATTCTAAATAAATTCTAACTCTGTACCCTTGTGCGTTCCAATCGAAATTGGAGACACAATCTTGACAATTTTATACAACCTAAATTTTATTAATATTCTACTCTGTATCCTCTACGTCCCTGACACTTGTGTCCCACCAATTTTATTCCCAGGTACTCCTAATTAAATCTAGAACACCGTACGCGGTAATTTTAATTAATTTAATCCCAATTTCCATCTTTGTGCAAATTTTCCAATTGTTGGGCACTTTTATACAAAAGTGCATTGAGGTGTCCACACCATTAGACAATACATGAAGAAATCCAATTTTCCCTTCACGTAGATTTCTCCATAATTTTTTGGGATGTGCAACTCGCACAACATCGCCCCTCTTGTAAGCCTAGCCCTTGTATTTAAACAATATAATTTTCAGCCCTTCAAACACCCCCATGGCAAGCCCAAGGCCCAACCCAAGAGGATGTTGACCAAGTAAAAATATTCCTAGGTCAAACCAATCCAAACCCTAACTTCTACATGTATAAAAATACTTTTTCTATTTTTATCTTCACCTAAAAATCAAATCCCAAACCAAACCTAAAGGAATCCCCTAGCCGACCACCTCTCTCCCCTACTGTTCATCTTCCTCCTGTGCATCCCTACCTCACCGGAGCACCTCGGCCGGAGCTACCCCAACCACCAGACACGATGACTGAACCACCTCTCCCCGAACCCGCCGGACTCGTCATCACCATTGCCATTGCCCTCACCTTCTTCCTCCTCTTCTTCCTATCTTTTCGCCGACCAGAGTCGACACACGACCCCGACTACACCACCACATCATTATCCCCACCGCCAACTCGACGACAGCCCTTCCCCGGTGATCATCCGCCTGGCCGCAGTCTCGCCACCATTCCCTTCTCCTCGCCGTTCCTCATCTCCCCGCCTCATTCCTTGTGGA